>CM043318.1:21171741-21206967 GCA_023736055.1 Quercus glauca | reverse complement strand
GCCAAAAAATATTAATCATGTAACTTGGATAGAAGAAAATTCTAGTATGCTTGAAGCCATTTTGGCTCAAAATGTATTAAATTTATCTTCTTTTTAATGAAAGTTATGTTCTTATCAAAAAAAGAAAAGAAAAGGTAATTTAGAGTTAAGGCCGGAAACAAATTGCCTCCGCCTATGTAAGAGTGTGCTAAAACAAAAGGAAAGGAAATAGTATGTTCAGATTCTAAACAAAATGCTTCCGTCTATGTTCAAATTATTATTAAACTATTGACTGGTTAAAATTAAGAAAGTAATTTGATAAGATTTTACGCTGGTCAAATGCATAAACCTCAATCTTGATGCCAGGTGGATTTTACAATGGACAACATTTCACTAAAATAAAATGAAAGGAAATGGTACGTTCAGGCTCTAAACAAAATGCCTGCGTGTATGTTCAAAGTCTTTTTTTAAATATTGACAATTTGAAATCAAGAAAATAATTTGATAAGATTTTACGCTGTATAAATACATAAATCTCAATCTTGATGCAAGGTGGATTTTACAGAGGACAAAATGCTGCTAAAACAAAAGGAAAGGAAATGGTATTTTTAGGCTCTAAACAAAATACCTATTACCTTTGTGTATGTTCAAAGTATTTTTAAAATATTGACGAGTTAAAATCAAGAAAGTAATTTGATAAGACTTTACCCTGGACAAATGCATAAACCTCCATCTTGATGCTAGGTGGATTTTTTTGGGTGCAAAATGCTAGTAAAACAAAAAGAAAGGAAAGGAAAGGAAATGGTACGTTTGGGCTCTAAACAAAAATGCCTTTGTGTATGTTCTAAGTCTTTTTAAAATATTGGCAAATTAAAATCAAGAAAATAATTTGATAAGATTTTACACTGGACATATGCATAAACCTCAATCTTGATGATAGGTAAATTTTATGATGGACAAAATGCTGCCATGTCTCTAATCCTTTCATTCTATGACGCTTTAGATCTTGATGCTAGGTGGATTTATCCCAATGATACTAATGATTTAGAGACTTTTCTTTTCATTTTCCCCTAATTTTCCAATTTATCCCAATTCGTAATTTATGCATTTGTCCATTTAAATTTATGTACTCAACAATTATCGAAATACACAAAAATGCGATGAGACCTTGCACAAAACATAAATACTAAAATTGCATTGAGCGTCTTCATTTTTTTGATGTTAGTATATCATTTAAATATATATATATATATATATATATATATATTTTTTTTCCTTCTTCTTATAGAGAAGATCAACCCAAACCCAAAATAAATTTACCTAAATTGTTTTAGCAAACACACCCAAAAAAAAAAAAAAAAAGGTTAGTGTTAATATTGAGATTAGAAGTATTTTGAACATATTCATTGAAAACACTAATAAGTATCAATTGAGTTACAAGATTTTTAACATTTTTTTTATCATTAAATTCACCAAATCTTTGTAATACAACATAACAAAAGAAAATTTTTATTAATATTTAGAAATTCAAAGTGCAAAAATTCATAGAAAATCAAAATAACTACTTTTATAAACAATCTATAACTCAGTCTTGTAATTCAATTGATATTTTTGGAGTTTCTACTGGAAGAGACATTCGGGATTCAAATCCATCGACTCTCGACCCCAATTATTGATGTGTGTATATATATATATATATATATATATATAATCAATATATAAACCTACGAAACTTTACATATCCGAATAAGGAAATTTTTAATAAGTACCTAAAGTTAAATATGAACAATATTTCCTTCAAAAAAAAAATTTCCTTCAAAAAAAAATTAGAAAAAAGAACTGCATCAAGAAATTAAAGAGTGTTTGGTATACCCACTCAAACATATATTTTCAGTTTTTAAATAACATTACATGCATTTTTATACACTTTTACATCAACATATATTTTTACAAATTTTCAAACAACAAAACACATGTTTTCAATCACATGGACCAAACACCCACATTTCTTAAAAAAAAAAAAAAAGTTTTTCTTCTTTCTGGTATATTACCCAAACCCGCAACCCATGATCCGGCAGAGGGGTTTGTGACTTGTGTGGATTCGAAACCCAGAAGAGAAGAGTTGGTGTTGGTTTCAAATTAGTTTAGTATTACAAAGCTAAAAGCAAGTTGGTAGTGTAGCGTCATGTGGAGGCTCTCATTCAGATACCCATTTCTCAACCCAGATCAAAGAAGAAGACCCTTCAAATCTATTGACTTTTGTAGCATCACCAATACCAAAGACATCCAAGACATTTCCTGGGAAATCTCTAACTTTCTTGGACATGACAACTGGCGGTCTTTCATGGCGTCCTCAGACATACCCATGAAGCTAAACCCAGAAGTTGTTCGGTTTGTTCTTCACCAAAACCAGGTGGGTGACCCCAAACGCCTCTTAGATTTCTTCAACTGGTCCAAATCCCAAATGGGTATTGCTCAGAATTTAGATTCTTTCTCTATTCTTGCTGTTTTGTTATGCAATTCCAATCTCCTTGGACCCGCTAGTAGGTTGTTACAGCAAATGATAAGAACACATTCCGGGTCGTGTTTGTTGGTTTTCGATTCGGTTCTTTGTTACTTTAGAAATAGAGGTTCTAATCCTGTCGTGTTTGATATATTGATTGATAGTTATAAGAAGATGGGCATGTTGGGTGATGCGGCAAATGTTTTTTTGGGTGCCAAAAGCGGTCACATTATGCCCAGTTTGAGGTGTTGTAATGCTTTATTGAAAGACTTGTTGAAAGGTAATATGATGGAATTGTTTTGGAAGGTGTATAATGGGATGCGGGATGCTAAGATGGAGTTTGATCTTTATACTTATACAAGTTTAGTTGGCGCGCTATGTAAGGCTGGGGATATAACGGGGGCCAAAAGGGTTCTTCATGAAATTAGGGAGAAGGGATGTAGTCCTAATTTGTTTATCTACAATGTGGTTATTGACGGAATGTGCCGAGTTGGTGCAATAGCTGAAGCTATTGAGCTGAAAATGTCAATGTTTGAAATGGGATTAGTCCCAGATACACATACTTACAATGTAATTATTAACGGACTTCGCAATGGGGGGAAATTGAAAGATGCAAAACTGATGTTGGAAGAAATGAAGCAGAGAGGTTTGAAGCTTAATGATGTCACATACTTGGTTTTTATTGATGGTTTCTTGAGGGAAGGAAATATAGATGAGGTTTTGCGACTTAAGAATGAAATGGTTTCTTGTGGTATGCGGCTAAACATAAGTACATACAATATGCTTGTTCGTGGTGTTTGTAAGTACGGAAACACGGAGAAGTCCCTTGAAATTGTTGATGAGATGATCAGAATGGGTTGCAAACCGAACTCCCAAACTTATAGTTGGTTGATCGAAGGGTTTTGTCAGGAGCATAACATAGGCAGGGCATATGAACTACTTTGTGAGATGGAGACCAGGAGCATGGTGCCCACAGTTGCCACATACTGTACAATTATCCATGAAATGTGTCTTCATAACAATATTGCACAAGCTAATGGCCTCTTAGGGGAAATGGTTGCAAACGGCTTGAAGCCGAATGCCGTGATTTACAGATCTCTTATTGTGGGCTATGTCCGTGAGGGGACAATTGAAGAGGCAAAAAGGATTTTGAAAGAAATGAGTGATAAAGGAGTTGCGCCAGACATATTTTGCTACAACTATATTATAACGTTTCTCAGCAGAGCTGGAAAGATGGAAGAGGTAAAGGCATGCTTCACTGAAATTCTAGGAAGGGGTCTGACCCCAGATGCTGTTACTTATGGGGCTTTCATCTGTGGATTCAGTAGGGTAGGAAGAATGCAGGAAGCAACCAAATATTTTAATGAGATGCTTGGTCATGGTTTAATGCCGAATAATCTTGTTTACACTGTCTTGATTGATGGGCACTTCAAGGCAGGAAACGTTATGGAAGCTTTTGCAACATTTCGATGCACACTTGCGCTGCGTGTGCTTCCAGATGTGCAAACATACAGTGTCTTTATTAATGGCCTCTTGAGGAGTGCGAAAATTAAAGAGGCCATTGCTGTATTCTCTGAAATGAAAAAAAAGGGTTTGGTTCCTGATGTTGTCTGTTACAGCACTCTCATCTCTGGGTTGTGCAAGCAAGGTGAGGTAGAGGAAGCTTTCCAGCTTTATAATGAAATGCAATGTGAAGGGGTGGATCCAAATATTTTTATCTTCAATGCATTGATTGATGGGCTGTGCAAGTCAGGTAATATTCAGAGAGCTAGAAAATTGTTTGGTGGTGTCTCAGAAATGAGTTTCAAACTTGACAATGTAACCTACTCCACAATGATAGATGGATACTGCAAATGTGGTAATCTAATGGAGGCATTTTGTTTATTTGATGAGATGCTGTCAAAGGGGGTTGGGCCGCATAGTTATGTCTATAATTCTCTTCTCTATGGGTGTTGCAAGGAAGGAGAAATGGAAAGGGCTCTGAAACTCTTCCGCGAAATTGAGCAGAAGGGCTTTGCTACTACTCTTTCTTACAACACTTTAATTGATGGATTCTGCAAGGCAAATAAGCTGCAAGAAGCAAACCAATTGTTGCAAGAAATGATTGATAAAGAGATAAAGCCTGATCATGTGACCTATACAACTGTGATTGACTGGCATTCCAAGGCAGGGAAGATGGAGGAGGCAAACAAGCTCTTCTTGGAGATGCAGGGGAGAGATATAATGCCAGATGTTGTAACCTACACCTCACTTATGTATGGTTACAGAAAATTGCAGAAATTATCTGAGGTTTTTACATTGTATGAAGGAATGTTGGCAAAGGGTATTGAGCCTGATGAATGTTGTTACATCATAATGATTGATGCTCTTTGTAAGGAAAATAATTTGGTGGAAGCGTATAAGTTGAGAGATGAGATCTTGGGTAAAGGTATGCTGACAAGGGGAACTGTTTATGATTCACTTCTTGATGCTCATTGCAAGAAGGAAGATCTTTCTGGAGCTTCTAAGCTATTTGATGAAATAAGAGAGAAAGGGTTTAAGCCCAATCTTAGTACATGTAGCAATTTGGTCCGTTCTTTCCATCAGGCTGGCAGAATTGATGAAGCAACACTGATTTTGGAGGGTATGATCTGCTCCAGATGGGTGCCGGATGATACTACTTTGAGTGACATAGTGATTGGGAACCTAATTGATCCAGATTCTGAGGATGCTGGTAATCTTATGAAGCAGATAGCATAGGAAGTTGAAGCAACATGCTTGCTTAGCAAAGGGAAAGTGCATCTTGCTTGCAGTGCTGTTTCGTATCTTTGGCCTTATATAGTGTAAACAGCCTGCTTAGTCAAGCTGAAATATCAAGAGAGTTGATGCTAACTCACATGTTTACTCTTCTTTGGGATTTTTTAACATAGAAGGGTGAAGCTTTAGTACTGGGGTCAGCAAGTGCTGGTAATAGCCACGGCTACAGCTTTGGTAATCTGGATGGAGAAGCTACTCAAGAGTTCAATTTCATTTATTGATGCTTCAAATTGTTGCACACTGCAGGTATCACAGGTACACAAACTGCACATGGTCCATTTTATTTTTAATTGCCAGATCATTGGCTTTTTGTTTGACTATCATTTTGTCATACCATGCAGCTTTCTTCAATTGCCTATTTTGCCACTTTTTGTACCTTTGATAGTATTATTTTCAAAACAAGAGGTGAGGTTGATCGGAGGAATGTGCTTCTTGAACATTTCTATATTGTACTCAAAGGTGATATCTTTTGAACTTGTAGATCGTTGTACAAGGCTCCAAATTGTGCCAAAAGAAGATCAATTTCAGCAAATTCAAAATTGATTCTACTCTCAACAGGGTCATTTGTTTCTTTAAAAAAAAACTTGGTTAATGATACTTTACCCACTTGTGGTAAAATGTTAATTTTTACTGTACTTAAATGTATTTGTGAAATGTGATTCAGATTGTAACCAGGTATTTTTAATTTTTGAGTTTACATTTCAAATAAATCCATTTAAACACTCAATTTTCTTTAATGATTTTGGGTTTACTTTTAGTAAGAAATTAAACTTTAGGTGAGAAAAATACAACTTTTTAAATACAAGTTGACAAAGCGAATGCGACCTAGACCACTGGTGAATAAAGTATAATTGTACGTGTTGAATTTATAATCTCTCTCTCTCTCTCTCTCTCTCTCTCTATATATATATATATATAGATATAGATATATTTGTATATATATAATGCTGAGCAAATGTGGGTTGCTTTAAAGTTTTTACTTGTGAATTGGGGTTTTGAGTATTTATGGTTTTTTGTAGGGAACAAGTTGGGTTTTAGGTAGCTGATGGAGGAGAACATAAATTGTGGAAATAGGCGGAGGAAGCTGACTTTGGACCGGGGCTGCTTGTTCATTTGGGGTTCATTATAGGAAAATTGGTGGCTGGGGATTGAAATTTACAAGGTTTGCTTATATATCTGCATTATTAATTTTGTTGTTATTAGGCACACTTTTTTTCTTGATTTTAATTGGGAGCATTTCCTAAGCACGCAGATGAATTTTGGGATTGATGATAGATTTGAAGACGTTAAATGAGAAATTATGTCATTAGTTCCATGTTATTGGAATCTCCTAACAAAATTGTATTGCTTACATAAAAGGTTATGTTAATCCAACTGGACTCAATGAAGTTATAAGGAAATGGAGAGGAACTGACGTAGGATAAGGTGAACAACAAAATCTGATTTAGAACAACAGGGCAGATCTGGTATAGCTTGGGTTTTGAAGAATTAGGGCTAGGTTTTGGTAGCAAATAAGCTAGAAAATAATAGGGATTATAGGGGTTTCAAAGGGGACAAGGATTAGTAGGGTTTGGGAATGAAAAATAAAAAAGTGGAAAATCAAGATTTGGAGTGCTGTGAACAGTGATGTGAATAGTAACCGTGATTAATAAAATTAAAGAAAATAGATAAATTCTAGGCATCACAACTCAAAAGAAGGTTGCATCACACAAACCATAAAGAAAGCTTCATAGCTCTTAAATTATGAAAACATTCATCCTTCACCACCTTAATAGAAAGTACTACAACTCTTTAAATAGAAGACTAATACCTAATCCTAGTTGAACTGGGATTTCTTAAAACCCTAATACGACTCCTTAGGCTTTTACTACTAAGCCCAACTAAATAACCAAAATTAAAATAAAACTAAAGTAAGACCCAATGGACTATAAGCACAGCCCTTTTAATCTTGGAAGAGCCTTTCTCCCCCTCTGGTGGGGATGATCATGGATGCCTGGATTCCACTTTAATGGATGAGTTCGCAACAAAAAATTCTGAAGTAGGAAGGAATGATTAAATCAATTTTGATGGTGGTATAGCTAGAGAGCTATGAAGTATGGTATTTACTCTTTTTGGGCTATATTAGGTCATGCCCAAGGATGTAGTGGAGCTTCTAGCCACTTTTAAAACATCTTCTTTTTGGTAGTTTATTTCAGTGGGCTCATATTTGGGGTTTTACACAATGCATTTCAATTTCTGCTTTCCTACAATCTGTTAGCTGTTAGTTCTTGAGCTTTTTATATTTTCTTCATGTCTAGAGTGTTCTTCATCATGAACACAATGTTTATTTTTTCAATAAAAGTTTTATTACCCATAAAAAAAGAGTAGTGGAGCTTCTAGCTAGCTGGCCAGGCAAGTATATTATAAATAGAAATGGGGTGATTTGGAACATGGTTCCCCACCGTCTGAGGTGGGGTATTTGGAGGGAGAGGAACACTCGGAACTTTGAAGTAACCAAAAGGTCGATTCAAGACTTGAAAATATCTTTTTCCAGACTTTGCTTGGGTGGACTAATGCTTCAGGGGTTTTCCATTTTAATTCTTTGTCTGATTTGCTTGATGGATGTAGCCTTTATAATTCTTAATTCTTTTTGCTCTCCTGCCTACCTTAGTACACATCCTGTGTGCTTTGGCCTTTTTATTTCTCCAATGAAGTTTATTAGTTATCCAAAAAAAAATGGAATTATCTTACAATGTGTCTTCCATACTATTATGTACCTTTTTAAGTTATTGGTCACTGATCCTTCAAGTTCAGGTTTGTGACTTTAAACAAAAAATGACTTTGGTAATCCTTACTGGCATTATCATCATCCATCATGATACCTTTAAACAATAACAATGAGTTCAAGGGCACAAAAGTAAGGAATAATTGTCCATTAGGTTCTTTAGTTAGTATAGTGTGACAGGCTTGTGAGCCAATATCATACAGGGAGACCTATCGTTGTCAGTTCTGAAGGATATGTTGATACTATGGCTTATTTTTATTTTCTCGTTCTTGGTGTTGCGCCCTAAATCAGAGTGCTGCTTATGTCTCTAAATCACATTTAACGTTAATGGTACTCAAATTACCATGTCAACTGGTTTTTGAATAGCTAGCATAGAATTCTTCAAAAAAAAAAAAAAACCTGAATTCTGACAGTTCATCATTTTGTACCAATTTAAGTTTTAGCCTTTTGTTCCTTTAAATAAAGTTTGAAATTTAATTTGTCATATATAACCAGCACTATACTGTTGTGTCTGAATATGAAAGATTCTTCAAAATACAGGGGCATACTGATGGCGACATGGCACTGCTTCATGTGAGTACTCACTCATTGATTGTTGGGGTGATCATTGTGTTGGGTAAGATTCTTAAAATAACACACCAATTTGGTGTGTACTGACAAAAATGTTAAGACCTTTACTTTTCTAAAGGTTTTTATTTTTTTGAGAAAAAAGAGAGAGGGTAGGGGGGAGAGAGAGAGGGGGTTGACATAGGACAATAGGGAACAACAAAATCTGATTTAAAACTTCTGGTCAGATCTGGTAGCATTTGGGCTTTGAGGGTTTAGGGTTAGGTTTAGTGGGGAAAAGGCTAGAAAATAATAGGGCTTATGGGGTTTCCAAAGGGGACAAGGATTAGTAGGGTTTGATTGGTTACTCTGTTGTATCTCATTATGTGTGAAAAAAAAAACAGGTGTTTGATTGGTTACACTGTAATATACTTTGATTTCTGTGCATGGGAGAGAACCTGTGGCCAAAGCACATGCTTTGTGGATATCTCAAGTATGCATAAGAGTCATTTTTTCTCTTCCCTACTTTTTAAAGCTAAATTGCCTACAAAACACATGGGTCGTTAAATTTTTTAATATAGAAATGTTTCAAGTAATTTGTATTTTTTTCTCCGATTGTGTTATTGGGCCAAGAATTTGTCTTCTGTCAGCTTGGTGTTGCATCTCAGAGTTATGTAACAATATTGTCAAGCATACCAAATCCTGACATAGCATTGTTTCTATATTTAGAAGGCGCAGAGTAGAGAAGTTTCCATCTTGAAAGCAATAGAAAATAGAGCAGAAAGTTTGTTTGACATAGTTGCAGAAGTATACACTGATTTGATCGTTGTGTATGGACTCACGGTGCGTTAAATGTGAGGATGTGGATCACCTGGCCCAGCAAGATAAGTTTTCAAAGGTAACTTTTGCCTGTTTCAACACTAGCATTTCCTGTGGCTATATAACAACGCATAATAGTTTCCGTATACATATTTAGTTGGTTCAATCCCATATATTACACTTGAAAGGGGTAAAGTAAATTCCTCTGGGCATGAGGATAAACTGCATAGCTCATCAGGGGTGAAAAGCTCCTAGATTACACGGTAACCAGTTTTGGGGGTGGGGTCAGTTGCTTGTAGAAGTTTTATTAACAATGAGGATTGTTGTATAGTATGCTCTGCGATGTGCAACTAATTTGAGTAAAGTTCTCCTATGTCACAAAAAAATTAAGGGGTAAAGTAAATACCCTTTCTCTCATTCTTTTCATTTATTTTTTTATACATAAAAACAAATACAGTTGTTACAATATGGTATGGTTATATCTACCTGTTAAGTTTACAAATGCTAAATTTTCTTAAAGTAACTATTTTAGTATGGAATTGATATTTTTCTCAAGCCGTTAACCATAAAAAAGATCAGTCAATCCTTGCCATAGAAGGGTCCTGCTCCTGCCATTAAATGTTCTAGTTTTCACTTATTAGGAAGAAGCAAGTTATCCATTACATTTAAGCTAAGAACTTTGTAGTTCAATTGACGCCTTTGATGTTTCCAATGGAGACGTTTAGGGTTCTCTCCCTCTCTCCATTGTAACTATTGAATTATCACCAAAAAGTTTTCCCTTGCATTTAAGGATCCCACCGTGGAAGAGTGTGCTGGAATACTAGTATTTGAGGCATGCATGATTGCCTTTCTTGTGTTATCTTTCCTTTGTCTTTGGGAAATATGGGCATAGTAAAGACTTTATTGATTTAATTCTTGTATTCTTCCCTGCATATTTGTGTATGCCTTATCATTGATTATGTACGCTTGCAGAACAATTTGAAGTGATTCCCACGCAAGACTTGGCCCCTTGATGTGGATGCTGGCACAAAAGGGGCATGCGTTTGGGCCTGAACTGGGTGCAATTTTGATGGGTCTGGGCATGGCAGATGTCAGACTGGTGACTGTGGTGGGCTACTTGGTGCACCCCCAAACACCCTTGCCAAATATGCTCTTAACTAATATCAAAACTTGGATTTCTTTGATACCTCTCTTGTTGATTGATTTAATGTTCACATGGAATTTTGTCCCACCAATGGTGTCTGCACTAAAGGAATAAGATGTTCCGCTGTGCCGGACTCAGTTGAAAGCTCTGATGGGTGTAACAACCCTTGTGCTGTATTCAAGACCAATGAATATTATTGCAATTCTGGGATCTGCGGTCCTACAAATATTCCAAAAATATCAAGGATCAGTGCCTGAGTGATTACACTTGTCCTGAGGATGATGCAATAAGTACATTTACGTGCAATGGTGGGCCTAACTATAAGTTGGTGTTCTATGTAAGCATTTTCAATTCAGAAGTTCCAAAAAGCTTGTGGTCTGTGTTACCTTGCCCGATGTATTTGGGCATACCTTAGTAGTGGTCCCCAGTTAATTATAAGAAATAGACTTCCAAATTATTTATTGTTGGTGCAGTGGCTAATTTTGCTGTTCTGTACTCAGTTAATAAATCCAGTGGCAAGTATGACCCATGAGGACATACAATCCGGAAATCCACGTCAGTTTCATATGTAAGCTTAGTATATATCAGTAATTAATCTTTTCGTATTCTAACGTAGAGGAGAATTCGCAAGAAGTTAGTGGAACAGGGTCTAAATGGTTGGTTATTTTGACGCTATTGTAAAAGTCATTGGTGTTTACAATGTCACACCTCCCTTAATGTTTGGATGATGTAATAACAATGTTATATTTTAATCGGGATTAGTGGTAAATTTTTGTAGATGACAGTTTCTTTTTTTGCCAAGCACGGGTGGAGGATGTGGAGGCTATTCAAGGTCTTTTGAGTATCTATGAAAAGGCATCAGGACAAAAAATAAATTCTGCAAAAACTACTCTTTTCTTTAGTAAGAATGTCTCAGGATTCTACAAAGGAGGTACTAAATTTTTTTTTTGGGAGTACTTGAGAGTTGAGATTAAAGAATATAAGAAGTATTCGAGCTTGCCTACCGTGGTAGGGAGAAATAAGAAAGCTAGCCTAAATTATATTAAAGATAGGGTGTGGGGGAAACTATAGGGTTGAAAAGAGAAATTGCTTTCTCAAGTGGGTAAAGAAGTTTTGTTAAAGGCAATGATTCAAGTTATCCCTACTTTGGCAATGAGTTGTTTCCGTTTACTAGTGGGTCTATGCCAAGATATTGAGATGCTTATTCGAAAATTTTGGTGGGGTCAAATGGGGGATAGGAGTAGACATGGCAACACGGGTCAAAATTTTTTGACCTGGCCTGAACTCAATTTTTTTGACCCGAAGCAAAAACGGGTTGACCTGTGACTCAACCTGATTTTTTTGCGAGTCAACCTGACCCGACCTGAATAACCCCTGACCCGACCTGTTAAAAAAATCGCAAAATTATTTTTTTTAATTACGTCCTGATACTTTGTACATAAAGCACAAAGTATCAAAACTAGTAATAATTAATAAAGCACAACCATCAATGTTTGACAGTAGACAACTAAGACTAAGACAAGACAAGTCAATGAAGTCACTACAAACACAACACAAGTGACAAGGGCAAGTCAACTAGTCAAGGGCCAAGTTAGACATGGCAAAACGGGTGGGTCAGGTCGGGTCAATTGGGTTTGCGGGTCAAACAGGTCACAGGTCAAAACGGGTCATTTTTAAACGGGTCAATCGGGTTACGGGTCGGGTCGGGTTGACCCGTATTTTTTAAACAAAATTTTTTTTTTTTTCAATTACAAAAAGACTAATATCAAACTAAAAAGACTAAGAAAGAAGAGCAACTCACATTGAGAGTGCAAAAGATCTAGATTTATATTCAACTTCCAGCAGAAGCAAAACAACTACATCTTGATTTAATGCATGGAACTTAAGCTGTTAAGCGCATATTTTTTTCATATATAACTTACAAGCCTTCCACCGCCTTTGTCATCAAGTAACCAACTCAAAATTTCTGACAAGCATCTTTTTTTTCTTTTTTTTTTATACCAAAAACAGGGAGTACTACAAAACAAACGACATTAAGAGTTTATATACAAAGCTGGATTCAACCAGTGCTGGTTCAAAGGCAGTAAAGTTGCCTGCTTAGCTACAATACTAATATGATTAACTAGCAAAGAGGGCACTAAGATCATTTTGTAGAGTAAGCCACCTTGAACAAGAAAGTTAAGGTTAGCAAGCCTATTAGAATCCTGCCAATCCGAAGCTCTCTTGCTGTTAAGGTTTGTAAAAAGTCCTCCACAATCACTTAAAAACAAAATTCTTTGGAAGTTATAAACAGTTGCAGTGAGACTAGCTTCCACCACAGCTTCCAAAAGGCACCTTGTTGCAGTCCTAGCTAAAAAAAAAAAGGTTAGATAACTTAGAAAGATAAACTAAACAAAAAAAAAAAGATTTAAAAATAAACATAACATATTAAGTAAAGAAGAATTACACCTCAATCTCAATTTACTCAACATTGGTAGCAGATTCAGTACTGCAAATATTCATACTTGCAAATTGTAGCTCAAGTTGGCCAATTTCGTTAGCATCTTCATATACAATACAATATTTTAATATAACTTAATGTACCATGAAAGCAAATCAATAAAGAATTAAAATTGTATAATTATGACTTTAAAAAAAATTAAATTACCTTCAAATCCATATAGCCAACTTTTAGTACATAACGTAGCTTCCACATTATCAGGTAAAAGACATGATCAATATGGAGTAAGAATTTTTTTCCCAGTGCTAAAACTTGATTCAGAAGCAACAGTGGTTATTGGAATGCTCATGAGATCCCGTGCCATTAAAGAGAGCTCTGGAAACTGATTGTAATGCTGTTTCCACCAAGAGAGAACTTCCAACTTTGAATTTTCCTTTTTGTCAGGTCTAGGCTCTTCTAAATACAAGTCCAATTGAGATTTTTTTTTGTTTTGGTACCACGACCACTTTCATAATGATCAAATTCCTAATCATTAAAAAAAATTGCAATGAAAAATAATATCACACAACATTACAATCTTTATTATTAAAAAAACATAACACAACATATACCAAACAAAATACAATTCACTTACATCATCTTCCTTATCTTCATCATCATCAAGATCATCCACAGCACCACTAGTGTGACTAGAACTCCCAACACAAGATGAAACATTTGTAGTGGCCATAGGCTTGGGGCGTTCATATTCTGAAAATAGCTTATATAATGTAGTCTCAATGCTCTCCACCTTCATTTTAGCAATGTGCTCAATTGGCTCTATTTTCTTGAAAATAAAGTCCACATAATCCAACTAATACCTTGGATCAAGAACAATGGCACAAGCTAGCACCACACTATAACAATCCCAATATTTGTCAAATTTAACTTTCATCTGTTCTGCCATATTACTGATAAATGAATCTTGGCTCTCCATTTCTTCAAGTAAGAGCAATTCAATTCGAGATACTTCTTGAAAATATAGATTTGCTGTAGGGTAATCAGTTCCAGAAAATAGAGTTGTAATGTCATTGAAAGGTTTCAAAAATCGAGTTATCCTTTCAACTCTATTCCATTCATCCCTTGATGGACAATGCTTGAAATTAGCATCTTCCTCTGCTAAACGGTTCAACATAGAACGATATCTCATAGCACTATCAATCATGTCATATGTTGCATTCCATATGACATCAAATCTGCACATTCTACTCTCTGATCCTTTAAGATATTTCATAGTTTCTCGAATCTTAATCACCGAGTCATCTATTACTTTTAATCCTTCTTGAACAATAAGATTCAATATATGAGCACCACAACGCATATGGAAAAATATACCATCACATAACAATAAACTCCCCTCATTAAGCTTTTGCTTTATGAAATCTTGGCAATTATCATTATTAGATGCATTATCTAAAGTAATGGAAAATATTTTCTTCTCAATACCCCATTCTTCCAAGAAACTTAAAATTTTCTCTGATAAAAGAGTTCCCGTGTGTGGAGGTGGCATATGACAAAAATTCAAGATGATATTTTTTAATTTCCAATTCTCATCCACATAATGTGCCGTAAGACAAATATATCCCTCAGTTGTAATAGAGGTCCATAAATCTGAAGTCAAACATATTCTACCAGGAATTGATTTCAACTTATTTTTAACATCATCCTTCTCATTCTTGTAAAGTTTTAGAAGATCAGCTTTTGAAGTATTCCTAGAAATATGTTTAACATCTGAATTTAGATAGTTGAAAATTTTTCTAATGCCCTCATACTCAACAAAGCTAAATGGTAAATTATGTTTAATAATAGCCTCCGCTAACATCTCATGAAACTCTTCTTGAGTTATCTTGTTTTGTAACACACTAACACTACCCTCTTCTTCACCATCTTGTTTTACTTCTTTTCGTTTTAAGCATTTAAGAAGATGGTGATGCAAGTTTGATGTTCCATGATGACTATCCGCCAAAAACATTTTCCCACACCATTGACAAGTAGCCTTACTTGACCCTTCTCCATCAATAGGCAATTTCACAAATTCATTCCAAACTGTAGAAGTGTGTAGTTTTCCCTTTGTTTTTTTCCCTGAAACACTTTTTGGTTTCTTAAAATTTTATTTTGAATTAACTCTTAAAGATGGTGAAGTAACTCTTAAAGATGGTGAAGGATTAGTAGAAGTATTCATAATTACCGCATCATCGTCACTTTCCAAATTTACAGTCGGAGAAGCCGCTGTACTCTAATTATCAAAGTAAAATATATAATTAAAATTAAAATTCTAATCTATTTAAGACATATAAAGAAACTGTAAACGGTAAACATAACTACATAAGACATTCATCCAAATGACACAGAGGCAGAGCAGAGGCAGAGGCAGAGGCAAAGGCAGCGCAGTATACTATATTTGATGACACATTCATCCAAGATTCCAAATGAAACAGACATTCAACAATCAAACACACAAACAATTAAATATTTTTTAGCAGAGGCAGAGCAGTATACTATATTATTATTATTGCTAAATCATAAATTCATAATATTAAAAAATCAATCCAAAAACTAAAAACATTTAGGAATTTAAGAGAGTGATGAGAAGGATTTAACTTACCTTCACCATAGTTGATGATTTGTGGTTGTGCTTGTGCTCTTCTTAAATGGGTTAGCAGCTGTGTGGGCCGTGTGGCTTGTGGGTGGCGAGAGATAGAGAATTGAGAGAAGTGAGAAAGCAGAGCAGTGTTGCCAGTGTAGAAGGATAGAGGCCGAATGTGTGAAGACTGATTCACTGAAGAAGGGCAGAGGCTGCCAGGCCGGACTGAGGACTCTAGAGGCGCAAGAGATGAGAAGTAGAGGAAGTGAGGAGAGAAACTCAACTTTCAGCTTTAGGTTTCAGCTTTCAAGTTTGTACCGTTTGTTTGTATAATTGATTAATTCATTGTTTTGTGGCTTTGGACAATGGACTGAATTGGAGTGGACTACAGCTAGCAGCAAGCATAAAGCATTGAAATTGAATGAGATTTTTTTTTATTTTTAATGGTTGTGAGAAAGCCTTCTGAGCCCTTGCCCTTTGGCCGGTTGAAACTTGGCGGAGAAAAATCCATTGGAAGAAGTGGGAAGTCTTGTGTAAACCAAAATTGAAGGGAGGTTTGGGTTTTAAAGATCTTTGTAAATTCAATGAAGCAATCCTAGCAAAGCAAATGTGGAGACTGATTCATGACACGGATTCCCTAGTTTACAAAGTTTTTAAGGCGAAATACTTCTCAAATGGTAGTGTGTTTGAAGCAAAGTCATCCTTGGGCTCATTTTTGGCTACCAAACTCAAATAAGAGTAGAATTATCTTTCACTAAGGTTTACTAGCATCTGATGCCACTGTTGATGTGCTAATTAATCCTCAGTCAGGTTGGTGGAATATGAGTTTGATTGACCAATGTTTTTACCTCCCTAATGCTTACCTCACAAAATCCCTTCCTCTGTGCACCACTCCCCAACCCGATTCCCTGATCTGGCCTACTGAGAGGAATGGCCATTACTCAGTCAAGATTGGTTACAACGCTTTATGTGAAGAACTGCTGGTTGTTGAGGATGAAACGAATAATTCAAAGGCACACAGAAATTTTTGGAAGGGCACTTGGAAGCTAAAGGTTCTAGGTAAAATTAAACATTTTCTAGGGAAATCTTGTTTAAACTCTTTGCCCACAAAAGTTAATTTGTTGAAGAGAACCATTTTACAAGAAGATGTTTGTCACCTTTGTTCCAAAAATTCAAAAGATGCTCTCCATGCTCTGTGGGGATGTGAGAAGGTCCATTAGGTATGGCAGAGGAAGTATGGTTGGCTGGACAGTAATCAATTTGCTTCGGGTTCTTTTTTGGATCTGGTGCAGCTAGTTCAGACAAAACCAGATTTGTTTCCTTTTTTTGTAGTCACGGCCTAGTCAGTCTGGCATTATCGGAATAAGTCACAGATGCAAGAGCATTCAGTACTTGTGGAAAGAATAGTTGTTTTTGTTGAAGAATATCTCCAGGGTTATTTATCTTGGTTTTGGCAAAAGCAAAAACCTTAAAGAGTAGTTGCAGAAAAATGGAGGTCGCCTAGTGTGAATTTTGTGAAGATTAATTTTGATGGTGAGCTGTTCGGAGAGTCTGATGAAGTGGGGCTCAAAGTGGTGATTCGAAATTCAAAGGGGGAGGTTATGGCTGCTCTCTTCGAGAAAATCATGAAACCACCAGCTGTGGAGACCGTGGTGTTGTTGGCAGCTCGTCGTGCAGTGGCTTTCTCTCTTGAAGTTGGGTTCCAAAACTCAATTTTTGAGGGTGACTCCATATTCGTTATTAATTCCTTGAAGGATAAAGGATAGGGACATGTCCAACTCTCATGGAGTTCATATCATAAAAGGCATTATGTCTTACACAAACTCGTTTTAGAGTTGTTCTTTCTCTCATATTGTTAGGCAAGGCAATGCAGTTACATACGCCTTAGCCCATAGAGCAAGATTATCTTTTCCGTTAAAGGTTTGGATGAAGTCTGTTCCACCATATATTCTTTCTTTTGTTCCATCTGATTTTCCAAATTCAGTTTAATAAAATGGCTTAGTCTTTCTTCTCCAAAAAAAAAAAAAAAGAAAAAGAAAAAGAAAAAAGACTATTAAGTAACACGTTAGTGTGCTGATGTGTTTATTTTTTGTCAAATCAGTTGTTTCATTTAAAAAAAAAAAGAAAACAGAAGAGCTAGCATAGAGTTGTTTCACCCAAACTAAAAACAAAATGCACCGGTGCTAGTATAATACTATTTCAGCAACTTAACCTATTACCAAATCAAAACCCCACAAACCCCATGAACCTGATAGTAACAGAGCAGACCCATGAACCCAGATCAAAACCCATCTAGCATTGTCGTAAAGCTCAAAGAAATTTGCAAAAGATAGTTAGGTGAGATTTTTCCTCTATTTTTTCATTTTCCTTTTAACATGAAGAATGGAAAAAGACCCTGAAGCAAAAGAAAGAAAAGAGACAGAAAAGAGAATTGGAACAAATTGCAATTGACAAAGCTTCACTTAGCTTAGCATAAGCATAAGCATAGCCACATTGACATTACCCCCAATCCAACCATTCCTATGGTAATGTGCACCCCTCTGATCAATCTCTATTCACACGGCACTTGTCCTTTCATTTCCTATCCGATCACCAAAGCCCTGGCTAGCAAAACACACATATACAAAGCCCATCAAATTCCAATTCTTCTAGAGAAAGAAAAATTAATAAATGTTCATCATCATCAACTTATAGTATAGATAAATTGAGAGAGAAAGAGAGATCAAAGGACTCAGAGATCATAAACTTAGTTGGATGGGTAATGAGTTATGATCTAGGTTTTTGTGGTTTATCCATTTGTGGGTTTTAATTTAGGAATAGGAGTTATTGAAACAGTGTCATAATGGCACCAGTGTTTTGTGTTTTCAGTTTGGATGAAATGACTCTATACCAACTCTTCTTTTTGTTTTAAGTGAAACAGTGTCGTTTTATGGCTGATTTGGCAAAAAATAGACACATCAGCATACCAAAGTGTCACTTAACAATTAAACTAATAGAGGGTGGAGTTTTGCTAATAGAACCAAACTTCAGGGTGTAAAGCAACTCCTAACTTCAAAAGTGTACTTGCAATTTACCCTATATATATTATCTTCTTGCCCAAAAATTAGGAATTTTCAAAACCTATGAAAAAGAGTTTTTATGTCCAAAAGTTTTGTGAAAGATCACTCTCACATCTTTTTTTAGAGAGGAACTTGTATAAATTCGCAGTTCTTTGTGTCAATTTTATGAAACCAGTGCAAGGCATGGGTCTAAAACTAGTAATAAGAATTTCAGAGGAAATTTTCTTGAGTCCCTGTTCCCTTTGAGGTGGTCTCTAATTGTATGTTGAGACTTCACATTGCTTCTTGCACCTTTTGCTGCATTGATGGGTGAAGCATTATTTTACTTTTAGCAAATGACATCCACAGCTTCAGCCAGAGCTTTATAAGCCATCAATCTCTCAGAGAAGCTTTTTTTTATTATTTTTTTAATATTTTTTTTAGGTTCACACTGCTGGAGATTATTCTAGTTGATAAATAAAACTCACCCATCCAAATGGGGATTGATCCTGTGGCTTCACAAACCATCTCTTATTTATGGTGGAAAGAGATTCAACCATTGGCATCAAATAAATACGTTACATAATCACAAAGTATTTGCAACCCAACCAATAAATTAAATACAAACTTGAATAAAACATGAACTGTAATTTTGCTTTGCAAATGGGCAAGGGATGTAAATGAAAACCAATTCCCTAATCAACCCCAAGACCTAATCATGAAAGCGTACAAACAATGCTTTCAAAATCTACTCTGGATAATTTATATCAAAGGTAAAAATTAAAAAAAGGATCAAAACCAAAACCAAAACCAAAATCCACAAAATACTGAAGCTAATATCGTTTCCCAAGAATTACGCCAATGATCACAGAGACCAGAGCTACTCCCAAGATAAACTTAAAGTTCATGAGAGGAGAAACCTCAGGAGTCTGAGTGTGTGTCTCCGAAGAAGACAAGGTTTGAGCAGAAGTTGTTTCTGACTTTTTCTTGCTCTTCCTTTTAGATGGTGTGGAAATGGCTGATCCAGTGTCCCTGGATTTGACCTCCAATCCTTCCTTGTATTCAGCTGGACTTCCCCCATCTCCCTGTAACACAATTTAAATATCAGTGGGACTTAGCTCAGTAATTAGAATACACTGGAATTATTGTTCCTAGGAGTGGAACTGGATAGTAGCTAGATTGGATGTGTTTCCTATGGACACATTAAAGAAACAGATATCACAGTTGAATTTGAATAGTCAATAAGTTCTAAAGTTGAACGTTAAAGCTGGAATTTCGTGCACAACGTTGTCAGGGAAATAAATAAAAATGGAAGGCCACCAAATAATAAAGGCAACCAAAAATCAGCGGAACAAAAGGATTTCTTCTTCTTGATAGTGACAGTTTGTTTATTAAGTAACTAATGCAACTGGTTCCAACCTGGACTATGATTTTTGTTTCCAAAATTACAAGAATCAATTCATCTTGACACAAACTATAAGAGTTTTGTTTTGAAGAAATGCTAATACAATGTGGTATAGAAATGCTAACACATTTTTGCTATGATACAGAACACATTTTCAGTGTATATCCCTGAATAGACGAAGAGAATTCATTCAATGTTAGTTATCACTTCCCTTTTCCAGCTTTATGAGGACAAGACTTAGGTAAAATAATATTTAGGTGAGGCTTGTTAGATTTTCTTATGTTAATAAATAAACCAATTACTGACTTTACTTCTACGTTTAGTTAGATCAAAAAATATTAAATTCCTTTAGAATTGTTGACTCCATATATAATTTTGTAAAACTACATTAAATGTTATGAAAACTTTAAACCCCAAATAAAAATTCTCATTGTATAGATCAAATATGTCAATATTCATTTAGAAATGATGCTACAAACATGCTATTTTCATGTGAGAGATTTTGTGGAATACAAACTGACCTTTTGTGACAGTTTAGCATCAGCCAGCTGCAATTTCTGCTCAAGCTCTTTGACTTGCTTATCTAGAAGCAAGATTTCTTTGTTCTTTGCTTCAAGCTCTTCAAGAGAATGCTTCAGGGCTGCTTCTCCTTCCAACTCCTTTTGAGAATCCTTTTCTTTCTGGTTGTTTGGAAAATCAAACAAATAACGTTACAAGAAGAAGAATTTTTTATATCAGACTGCAGTTCCAAATAATGTAAGTGATTAAAGATCTAAAAATAGAGAATCAGGATTCTGGTAAAACACACACACACACACGCATATATTTTTAAAAGAGATCTACAAATAGGATAAATACATAGTTGCTCCTAGAATGGACTATTCTTGCATTATGTCTTATGTCAATGATAAAAGTAAGCATTGCTTTTGAAATTATTTTGGCAACGATGTACTTGACATAAAATTATAACTAGTGCCTAACCTGTTCCACACTGGTGCTCTGAGCAAGTTGTAACTCTTTCTGTAGTTCTAGCACTTTTTCATGTAACAAATCTCTATCATGGACTTTATGTGCATGGTCATCCAATTTTGAAAGCAATTCTGCCTCTTTTCCAGCAGCCACCAGCTGCATGCTTTGAACCTACAGCCATCATATTGATCTCGTAAGTTCAATTGGATTTTTAACACAACACCCCCCCCCCCCCCCCACACACACACACAAAAAATGAAAAAGGAGAAACAAAAAAGAATATGAGGGCTTATTTGGGGATTCATAGTTCTTGCAATTATTGAGACTTTAGTGAAATACCTCTTCTTTCAGTTGATTTTCATTTTTCACCAATTGTTCCTCAAGTTCCTTGAGACGAGTTTGCAACACAGGTTTCTCAGCAATCTCAGCCTTGAGATTTTCAATATCGCTTCTCAAAGCATCTTCTTTTGCATTCTGCTCCTTCAGCTGTTGTTCAAGCTGCAAAATCACAGACTCAAGTTCCTTCTTGGCATTTTGATATGTTTCAGTGAGCAGGTTGTTCTCTTCCATAACTGAAGATATCTGTAGCATTCAAATATACTTTATTAAACAATCTGGGACAAAGAAATATTCATATCATTTTTTACTAGCCTATTTAGCTTTTTACTAAAAATGTGCTAAAGTATACTTGTACTTTGAAAAAGTTAGGAAAAAAGAAAAAGGTTTTAAAAAGCTGTACATAAAAGCTAAAACCTAAAAGCTGAGCTTATAATTTGATGCCAAACAGAAACTAAGAAATCTATAATACTTTTCTCCAAACCTGAGATTGTAGTTTCTGTCCTTCAGAAGCAAGCTGCTTTGTCAAATCTTCTATGGCCTTCTTCGAAGAGTTAAGCTCTTCAACTGTTTTGTCCTTCTCAGCAAGGGCTGCAGACAATTTTGCCTGTAAATCACTCAGTTTAGATTCATACATGGCCACTTCCTGAGTAAGCTTCATATTTGCCTCAGCCAGCCCTCCATTCTCTTTTTCGAAGTCACTTGACTTATTTTGCAGTTCCTCAACAATGCTTTCTACATGCTTCAACTTTAGGAGAGTCTCTTCCAGCTCAATTTTTTGGGCTTCGGCAGAGTCAGATGCTTGTTGAGAAAGTTCTTCATAAACTTTTATCTGGCTTTCTAGAGCACTTAGCTTCTCACTCAAATCTTTGGCTTCTGAATCTCTGTGATTGAATCTGTGAATGGATTCTTCTAACTTTCTTTCTGCTTCCACAATGCGAGCCTCAGCTGCAGAATGTAGTTCAAAGGCTCTTGAGTGCTGCTCTGTTAACTCAGCAATAGTGTTACTGTGAGAAACAAGTTGCTGAGAAGTGGCTTCCTTCTCGGAACGAACAGAGCTTAGTGACTCCTGGAGTTCATCAACCTTGCTTTTGAGCTGAAGATTGGTCTCAACTAATAGTTCATTTTCTGAGAAAGACTGAGAAGCTTTATTTTCTGCTTCCAAGATCTGCCCTCTGAGTTCTTCATTTATGCTTTCTACAGAAGCCAATTTCAATAAAGCCTGATCTAATTCTTCCTTCAAAGATGCAGACTTTACTGCAGCTTCAGCTACCTGCTCTTCATAAATCCTTATTTGGTCTTCAAGAATCTTCAATTTCTCAAACAAAGATTTTGCCTCAGAATCCCTGTTGGTGAAGTTTGCTATAGCTTCCTGGAGTTTACTATCAGAATCCCTTGCTAGGGATTCATGTAACAACTCAAGCTCTGAGTTTCTTGAAGTAGTTTGCTCTATCACTCTTCCTTGTTGCTCTAGTTGCTCCTCTGCAGATTTAAGCTTCCCCATTACCTCACTCTCTCTCATTCCAGCAGCCTTAAGATCATCTTCAATGCTTGACAACTTCTCTTGTGTCAGGTTTAATTCGTTCCTCAAGACCTCTAACAGATTTTCTGCTTGAGCAAGCTTCTCGCCAGAACTGTTTAATGCATCTTCTAGCCTTCTCTTCTCATCTGTTGCGATATTCAAGGACTCTGTCAACTCTATTTCCTTTTTGTTGGCTGTTTGCAGTGCAATTTCAAGGCTTGATGCTCTAGCCTGGAATGCCTCAATTTCTGATTCAAGTTCTGATACCTTGTCAGAGTATTTCTTGGAATCTACTTCTGCATCTTCACTTTTCTTTTCTAAAGTGCTTATCTGTTCTTCAAGTTCCTGAATTCTATACTTCTCTGCTTCGAGTAACAACTCTAACTCACTTACCTTTTTACTAGAATCATCCACTTTTGAATGGGATATTTGGATCAAATCTTCTAGTTCACGGCTGCGCTGATGGTTCATATTGGCCCGATCCTCATGCTCAGCGCATTTCCCAGTAGCAATCTTCAACTCCTCCTCAAGCTCTGAATTTCGCGATGAGGACTGGTTTAGGGCTGATTCCAACTGGTTTATCTTTTCCTGGTATTCCTGCATTTGATCATTCAGATGAACTTTTGCTTCCTCAATCACTCCCAATGTGGCATTAAGTTCAGAGATTTTCTCAGAAAGTCCTTTTAGTTCTCTCTCAGTGTCACTGTTTTTTTGTTCCGCAAAATTCAACTGTTGCTCAAGCTCCACATTCTTCTGTTCTGCTGCTATAAATCGTGTCTCAAGCTCTCTCAGTTGCGATTTTGCCTCTTCTGCTGATGCAATTGAAACCTGGATTATGTCCTCAAGCTCGAGATTCTTTTGAGTTGCAGTTGCTGCTGCAGCTCCAGATTCATTATGAAGCTCTTCTAGAGACCTCAACTTCTGTTCAAGCTCTGAATTGTTTGACAAAGCTTGAGACAGAAGAGAATCTGACTTACAGAAATTCTCATCTGAAACCCTCAATTTTTCCTCAAGCTGGATCCGAATCTCTTCTGCTTGTTTTAGAGAAATACTGAGATCTTTTGCTGAAGCTTGAAGCACATCTTTTTCTTTAAGTACACTAGACAATTCCTCCTGTACAACTGAGACTTGTGCTTCCTGGGTTTTCAATGCATTGTTAACCAATTCCCTTGTGTTCGCTTCTTCCTGTAGTTTCAATTTGATTTCTTCCAATTCCAAAATCTTTGCTTGAAGATCTTCTTTAGTTGAGGCTAAAACATTTTCCAGTGAGGAGATATCTTCCTTCACCTTAGATTCTGAAGCCTTTCTCAAGTCCAGTTCCTGGGCCAGTTCACTTATAAGATCTTCTTTTAAAGAAAGTTTCTGCTCCATGTCCAGCACTTGGGATTTTGAAAGCGTCAATTCCTCTTGAACAGCAGAAAGCTCTGCTGCCTTAGTGTTAAGTGCTTCTTCAACCTTCTGATATTCAGCAATCTTTTCATACAGTCCCTTGAGTTCTTCTTGTAGGGAAGCCATCTGATCCTCCATTTCTTTTGCACTCAGTTTTGCAACTTCAAGCAATCTCTCAAACTCCAAGGCTCTCAGTGTCTCAGATTCGGCATGTAAACCACTTTGTTTATGCAGCTCCTCAAACTTTCGTGCATCTCCTGCAGAAGATTGCAGCTCATGCTCAAACTCCTGCATCCTCTTTCTTGAGCTCTCAAGCTCAAGGCTGAGACCATCAAATGCTTCCTTCACTTCAATCAGGTCTTTGCTTTTTGCTTCTTGAGCTTGCAATGACTCTTGCAAAGCATCAAGCTGTGCACTGTGTCTCTCCTCGGCCTCTATAATATGCTCTTGCAATTTCTTGTGGCTGAGTTCAAGCTCTGCACATTTCTTTCCACTTTCCACCAACTTCTCTTTTGTCACTGAAATCTCATCCTTCAGCTGAGAGTTCTCAGATTCAGAATGCTTTAATACTCCAGCTAGTCTTTCCAATTCAAACTCAAGTTCTCTCATCTTCTCTTGGGATTCTAATATTTCTCTGCTCGAATTGCTTGAGCTTCTTTCAATGGCAGATAGCTTGTTGTCCTCTACAGATGCTGTTACGCTGGTATGTAAAGCATCTTTCACATCTATAGATTCCTTCTCAACTTTTATGAATTCTCCATCAGTTTCTTCCTCTTCTTTCTTTCCTTCTTTTCCTAGTTGAGGCAAGTCTCCATTTGTTACCTAAACAAGATCATCAGAGTCAATCTCAACTACCAAACATTACAAATAATGCGTTTCCTGCTGGCATAATTGATTTTTTATCAAGTGACCTATATTCAATCACATTAGCTTCAGGTGAGGCTGCAATCATTAACTGTAATAGCTCCAGTAGGAAGCTAGTTTATTGCTTTTCAAATGATCCAGAAAATGAAATAAACTAATTCAAATATATGGCCCATAGATCCCTATCCCTATCCCATGATTTGGTATATGCATAGTAACAATATTCTTTTCAATGCCCAACATATCGAGAAGTTCATGATTATAATGGAAGTGACAGAAGTATCAAGTATAGTTTAGAGAAATTTTAAGAATGAAAACAAGAATTATCTATAAGATCAATAGATGTTGAAAAGTTATATTAGAAGGTAATGGATGACAGGAAGTACAGTAGACATGTTAATACTAGTTCAGAATCATTTGCAGACTATTCAGGTAATTAATAATTCAAGAATTCAGAAACAAAGATTTTGTGAAGTACATGCTTATGTCAGTGCACAATACGCAGAAATTTACAGTTTCCTTGGTTATGAAGTGGCAGATATTTTTTAATCATACATTAATAAGAAGTAAGCAGAATATTCTTTGCATTTCCTTCAATTACATGCATTCAAAGGTAGCAGGGCATCCAATAACAATATTAATTTGAATATATAACATATTACAGGAATTTCACTATATTTATATCAATTGGGGCTTTGTTGGTTTGTTTTTATTAATCTATGTTATTTAGTCTTAGTGTGATCTGATCTCACAAAAAGAAACATTTACAGTCACAGCAAATATAAGTTACCTTAATGGGATCAGCATTAATTACAGCTTCCTCAACAGCCTTCGTGACCGGAACTTCAAGACTCACTTGTGTCTCTTCTTCCATATCAAAAAATAAATAAAAACCAAACTGCAGTACCTGCTTCTCTGTGATTTTAATAATAATTTCATAATTCTGTTAGGTATAGATTAAAAGCAAGAAACACGTTAGGAATGTAACAGCATGTTTGGGAGAGCGGTTAAGATTAAGAGAAAATGAAATAGAACGGAATGAAAAGAAAAAGAAAATAATTTTTAAAGATTATATTATTTTCATTCTCTTATTTATTTGGGTGCGAGTATAAATGAGGTATCAAATCATCAATCAAATTGGTCAATTTTCTCTAAGCATAGTACATACTACATTGGCATTGTTTAGTCAACATTACAGAGATCAACTTAGTCCCAATACATTTTATCAAAAAAAAAAAACCTTAGTCCCAGTACACTGATGTTGGCCACCATAAAGGTTTGAAACACATGAGCAAAATGCGACAAACACAATAAATTTTACAATTTTTGAGTTGGCAAATGATAATTGGTGTATTATAAAAGTGAAAAAGGACTCTATTTCTACCATAGACAAAAAAATAAAAATAAATAATAAATAAAGTGGGGGAGAAGGTAAGTAAAAAAAAGACAGTCAAGGTGCCTCTGTAATTTTTTTAAGTTTATTAGAAGATAGTAGAAGATAGAAGTTGCTTTGTGTCACCTCCATGCTTATAACTCATGTTAAGAACACAAAAAATTTTATAATTATTGTCACAACTCACATGACGACTGTGAAAGTTGAGATCAAATAATGGGTCTATACTTTCACCACCCATAACTCATCATAATTATAATAAAAATTGTGAAATTTTTTATGTTATTATCACTGTTTTTTTTTTTTTTGTAAATTTATATAACGAAAAGGACAGAATCGTGTTTGTGAAAAAACTAGAAAGCGTGCCGACAAACCACGTCAAAAGAGATTCCCAAGTCATGTACCATCAAAATTAATCATGGGAACACCGCAGCAGCAGCAGCGTCGTACTATAATAATAAGTCACTATTGTTTTTCTCTCATTCTATTCCTAGGTGCCACTTTTATTACCGCTTTACCAGGTTGTTTCTCTTTTGTCTGGCACCACCACATGCTCCCACTTTATAATTCTCTCTTTTATTTTTTTGGCTCAAAACTATGTTTTCTAATTCATCTTTCTAACAACGGTAGATGCACTGACAGAAAATGGAGGAGTAGCTATCGCAGAGTCCTTCACCACCAGGATGTTTTGCGGCGCACCTGTCTTTGCAATTATCGGCACAATATCCCATACCATCAATACATTATTTTAGAGTAATTTGGTATGTTTAGCTCTCGCATAAATTCTAGTAATACACTACTTTTGCCCCAATTATTATTGTGTCTATTTGTGAGCAGTGAAAAAAAAATTAATAAATTCATTTAAAAGTGACAAACAGTTATAATAATTATGATTTACTTTGTGTATGGTACAATATTTGTTCTCAGCTCGATAGAGCTAAGAAATTTTTCGAAAAAATTTAGCTTCAAATATGTTTGGAATTATCCTGATTCAATCTACTATATGAAGATTGAAGAGTATTCATATATAGTTTTAGTCAAATAATGTCTTTAACAAAATCTTTTGCAGCTTTCAATATCAATGGGATCTCACCCATATTTATTTTTTGACAATTATTATATATGCCTAAAATGATGGCCTAAAATATTTACTAAATTTTTTTGGGCCAAGTTGTAAAATTCTCTATGTTCCGGCGCTAAATATTTGTGCAAATTTGTCGTTAAAGATTTTCTTTTTTTTACAAAATGGAAGCTAATTATAACCATGACACATAAAACCAACAAATCAATAAACCATAACTGGTTGGTGGTGTAGCCGTGTAGGCATTCCAAGAGACTTCAATACAAGTGAGCGTTGGTATATCTTATCTACTAAAATATAAGTTCAGAGTAAAATTTGATGTGTATTTAGAAAAAAAAAAGATTTTATAAAGGTGTTAATTAACCAATATAAAATGTAAGTTGGTCAATAAAGTATACCTAAAAGATCAAGGCTAATAGTTCCTTAAAAAAAAAAAAAAAAAAAAAAAAGGAGATCAAGGCTAATATATCCCAAAAATAAAAATAAAGAAAATAATGTATATTACATCCCCACAGCTAGAAGGAAAAAAACAAAAGATAAATAATGTATATTATATAACTTTTTAGGCACAGGCAAATAGATACTTTAATCAAATGCTTGCAGAACCAAAGCCACCTGAACCAAATTCACCCGATCATATGATGCTATCATGTGGAACCAATATCTTTGTGGGCCCCTAATTTTTTTGTTTTTACCTAACTACGCATCTAAATCTAATACAATTTGGCCTTCAGATCTCACTTTGTAAGCTTCACTAGTACAAATTTTTTTATATTTTTTTTGGGTGAAATTTATTTTATAATCTTCACTTCAGTAATACTATTAGGCTATTACTTTTTATCTTCTTCTTCTTCTTCTTCTTTTTTATATTCATTATATCAATTCCAAGGTCTTATCTTGACCCACTAAATGCTGAAGTTAAGAGATGGATCCAATAGAATTTTACTTGAATAAGAAAAATTTTGGTGCCACACCAAAATATACAACTTTGGCCACAACTCACTTATGTGGCGAGTTGTGGTTGGTGGAGAAGTGTCCCCACATGAACCCACTATCACTCATCTACTAACTACAACTCGCCACATAGACGAGTTGTGGCCAAAATTGTAATGTCTAATATGGTACAAGAATTACTCCAAGAATAAAACCTTGCTTAGAAATGTTACAATAAAAGCTTTGCAATTAGACCCAAAAAAAAAAAAAAAAAAAAAAGTAGCATGGTGGGTGAGCCCCACTACGAAAATTAGGCACCCCATCACTTTAGATCTTTCTGAATTTTTGAAAATCATAGGTGGACAGATCAAATCTACACCGCCCATAGCTGTTAGCTTTCTTATTTTTATGAAAGCCCACAATTACCATCTATTCCTCTATTATTATTATTTTATATAAAGACAAACTATAAAAAAGCAAATAAGCTTGTCAAATGGAGAAAAAGAAGGGGTAGGTCTGCTAATGTAGAAAATTATCAGCTATTCAACTTTACTTTAGCGCATAAAAGTACAAACAATAAATCAATGATATTAGCATCTTCTACTAACTTTTTTTTCTTTTTTTCTTTTTTCTTTTTTTGTGGGGGATTTAGGGTGGCTAAATTCTGAAATTTATTATCATCCCAATAAGCCTCAGTTATTTTATTTAAATCTGTTATCTCTATAGGACCTAAAGAGCTTCATTTTTTTTTCTTTGGGTGCTATTAATACTAATACAGCTATAAATACATAAAAAAAAAAAATTAATGGAGCTATAAAAATATTTTTTTTAAAAGTAACTGAAGTCCAAGTAGGTGCATGTAGAAGAAACTTTAATATTTTAATAAATTCAAAATTTATTACGCTTTTCCAGATCTAAACGGCTTTCAAGTAAGATTTCCACCAACCATCCTTATTTAAAAAAAACAAAATGATAACTAAATAAGAAAAAATAAATAAAAATTTCTTCTTTTTCTAAAATGAGTAATAGCTGGAAATCTGCAGTTAATAATAATAAGAACAAGATTTGACTCCTTAGCTTAGATGATCAACTGTCTGAAATGATCTTGGCCTTCTACTGATGATCCAAAACTATACTCAATCCTTTTGATTTTTCTTTTTTTTTTTGCCATGCTAATTTTTCTTCATAGAGAAGAGAAAAAAATAAATAAATAAAAAGATTAGAAAGGAAAATGAGAAGACAAAATTGATCAAATATATACAGCTAGGAAGATGAACCGATCCTGATCATTCTGTGATATGAATATCTCAGAAGGCCTCCAACAAAACATATTTACAAAAACTGAATTACATCTGATTTCTTATAACAATCCATTCACCACAAACAAAGAATTACCCAAGATTATTCATTATTATCAATATGAAACAAAGATCTCTATGTCTTCCATTCAAAAAATATATATATATATATCTATGAAACTAAGATCATATACAGGCTATCTACAAACTTCAACACAACACAAGAAACAGAACCCAAAAAATAATATTACAATCATCTTTTATGTGTTGTGATTCATGAAAACAACAAAAACAGTTCTATGAAACCTGTCATATAATAAAAAGAGAAAAAGGGTCATAGATAGATAGATAGATAGGCTTGCCTGATGAGAAAGTTGGTGAAATTACTTTTGCTTTTGCGAAACGTTTCTCTCTGTGTTCACAAAACAAGAAAATGGAATCACATAGATGTTGATGATGATGACGACGACGATGGAAATTGAAGGTGGAAAAAGAAAATTGAAAGGAAAGAGTGAGAGAGATTCCAGCTATATAATATAAGTTGAGACAGAGGAGAGGACTCCACTTACCACCAGTGCTGTGGGCCCCTTTAAAACCCAAATCGGACACTAGTTTGGTCCGACGGTGCCGCTTTTGCATGTCCACAACATTTTTGCCTTTGGATTTGTAAAAAACTACGATACTAACCAAATATTTTTTGGAAAAAAATAATTATTTCTTTAAAAGTCGAAGAATTCAAATCTAATTAGATTCTAAATTAAATTTCATTCTAATTTTTCGTCAAGTGTCTATTTAAGTTTTTAATTTTTGTAGCAGGTGAATTATTGGCTGTAAAAATGAAAAATCTAAAACCAATTAAATTTCAAATCATATATATATATATATATATATATAATGAGAAATTATTACATATTTTAGAATGTATGATTTGAAAAAAATATAAGCTAATATCATATATAATTTGAATCGTATAATTGTGATTATTTTTAATTATACTCGTACCGTATAATTGTACTAGTATAATTAAAGAAAAAGTTGAGAAAAAATTCAATTAAATCCCAAATTAGATTTCAATTGTAGACTAATTTTGTGTCATGTGTCTACTAAAGTTTTTTAATATTTGTGTCAAGTGAGTTAATGAGTACAAAATACTAAGAGTTCAATATTAATAAATATATAAAAACTAAAAAAACTAATCATTTATATACTCAACAAAAATCACAACACTTTCCATTCAATTAAAAATTGGAATAAAAATAATCATAAGTAGTATTAAATTTAAGCAAAAATTTTAATATGCACCTAATCACATTTATATTTTCTCATAATTCAATCAATTATGTATATTTTTATTATTAAAAAAATGTTTTTATTTTTAAATGCATCTATGCATATGCATGTGCTATACGGTTAAAGCCAAAACTTAGAGGAAGTCCAATTAGATTTTAAATTAGAGTCCAATTTTGCGCCACGTATCCCATCTAATTTTAAAATTTTGGTATCAAGTGAATTATTAAATACAAAAATCAAAAAGTCTAAATCCAATTAGATTCTAAATTGGATTTCAATTGGAGTTTAATTTTGTGCCACTTGTCCTATTTAATTTTTTAATTTTTGTGGTAAGTAAATTATAGGGTGCAAAAACTGAAGAGTTCAAATCCAATTAGAATCTAAATCATATATATATATATATATATATATATGGTATATGAATTATTGGGTGCAAAAAAAGAAGAGTTCAAAATCCAATTAGATTCTAAATTAGATTTCAATTGGAGTTCAATTTTGTGCCACTTGTCCTATTTAATTTTTTAATTTTTGTGATAAGTGAATTATATGGTGCAAAAACTGAAGAGTTCAAATCCAATTAGAATCTAAATCATATATATATATATATATATATATATGGTATATGAATTATTGGGTGCAAAAAATGAAAAGTTCAAAATCCAATTAGATTCTAAATCATATATATATGGTATATGAATTATTGAATGCAAAAACTGAAGAGTTCAAATCCAATTAGGTTCTAAATCATAAATATATATATATATATATATATAATATGAGAAACCATTATATATTTTAGAAATTCATGGTTTAAAAAATGTGTAAATTATAACTCTAACACCAGGTATAATTTGAACTCATGTATGTGTGCAGAGAGGGGAAATTCCCGAACTATCATAAACTGACACATCATACTACCAAGTCCACAACATATGGCCAATTACAAAACGCCACGTATTGCTACTAGTTTCTACTATCACTATTCAGAAACCAACAGAGATTTGCCAAGTGTCATTGAAATAAAAACATAAAAAAAGCATGCAAAATGCCATTCACACATAGGCAGATGAAAGTGATGACATAGGCAATCCAATCGAGTGCTGACATGTGTCACCTTGAAAATTAAGACGTCTTAGCCAATCAAATGATGCCATATGTCTTAGAGAAAAGGTCTTAAATCTCCTCCAATTGAGCTGTGACGTGTGCCTTCAATCAGACTTCGCCACATGTCACTCACCCATCCCCAAACTCCTATAAATAAAAGCATTCCCAGAGCATTTCTACACATCTTGGAAGACATCCACACTTCAAGCAACATCAAAGAAGATTCAGAAGCATAGAAACTTCGTTAGAATCAAGCCTTAAAGTCTCCAGGAATTTCAAGAATTTCAACCTCGAATACAAAGAACAATAGAAGCAAAATCATTCAAATCATCTTCTTAGATCTCAAAGCTCACTAGAATCAAGCTCAAAAGCTTCCAAAAACTTCAAGAAACCACAAATCAATGAAGTTCTACGAATTCAAGCCTCTAAAGCCCTGAAGAATTTCCACCACAAACCTTCGAAGATGAAGAACATGCGAAGAACACGAAGAACAAAGAATTTCTAATAAGCTCATAGCTAGAGATTCGTTGTAATTGTGTTTCAAATGTCTTTAATCCATCCTTTAGCCAAATTGAAGAATATTTGGTGTTCGAGTCAAAATCACATTACCACAATTCCAATAAACAATTCTTTCGAGGAGATTGAATCAGAGGATCACTCTTTTGTAATCAGAGAATTGTATCACACATTGATCAATACAAATTTACATTTGTGAAACTATTTTACTTGTTTGATTTATTTCAAACTCGATAATTAGTCGTCCACAATGCGTAATTATGAATGTTTTTAAATGTACACGTGCAAATGCATAGAGTTATACACTAGTTAAAGATAAAAAAATTTTATCGATTAAACTAATTAAAACCCACGTAATATGTTATAATTTGTACATAACAAAATTTTGTGTTAATGGTGAGTTCATATAAAATTATGTAGATACTATATTTTGTTCGCCCTTGATTCACATGCCACACCCCGAAAATTACAAATATATATATATATATATATATATATATAGATATACATATATATATATATATATATATATAGATATACATATATATATATATATATATATATTTTACAGAGGGACTATGGGAAAATCTAGATTATCATGGTTCAACCTATTTAAGAATCGAAGCACTCAAAGTGCCATTTTAGGTCAAAATGACCAAAATGCCCCTAGTCAACCTAGGGTTGAACAAAGGTCAAAATTGGTCAAAACTACACCAAAACAACATTTTTCTTGTTTTCACATCAAGCTGAAGGCTATTAGAGATTTTCGTCAACTTTGATCAAGTTTGACTTGAAGTTAACTCCTAGCAATGACCAAAAACCCAATTTTGATCTAACCCTTAGAATAGGTTGGAACCAACACCATTGTGAAGAATATTGAATTCCATTTCCAATGACTGCTCATGGGTCAAATGTGGAGTTAAAATGGTTGAGGTATCTCGAAACGGTCACCAATATATATATATATATAACCCCCCCCCCCCCTAGCTCCCAGAATTTAAAATAATAATCATAATAATTTTTGGCAATTTTTTGGAGCAACTCTCTCTCTTTTGTTCTAAATTCTCTCCCAAATATACACAAATAAACCTTTGATTCTCCCATCTTCTATACATCAAGAGGTAGTGTTCTTGTTTCCATATCCTCCTCCTTGGTCCATCTACCTTGGTTTTGAGGTTTAGGGTGTACATGTAGCTTTTTAGTTACAATCTACACCTATTTAATTTTTAGCTCTTTATTTCTTTTCAAGCATGCTTTATTGCTTTTCTAGAAGGTGTTCCTTGAGTCACCTTTTTCCAAACCAAAGAGTCAAAGTTACCTTGAAGTGCTACTCAAATTCCAACCGTGAAGAAAGGAAGTGTTGTGCTGTACAACAATCCAAAACCTCAAAAGCATTTAATACTGCTCTTAAATCCTACATCGCATGCTGTAGACACCTCATTTTATACCCGTTAATAAATTTTGGTCCCTGACCCCAATGATGAGCTTGGCTTATGTCAATCAAGGGTAATTAAAGAGTTCACAATAGTTTAGAAGTAATCACAACTTAGAAGTGCTTAAATCGTTTTAAAAACGATACCGAAAAATGAAATTTGCTAACTGTTTTGATCATAACATTTGATCCACAAATAATTTTTGAGTGAGGTTTGTTTCAATGGAAAGTAGACAACTTGGGATTACATTTGAACATAAATATTTCCTAATTTGGATTTATATTGAGTAAGTTATAACCATTTGAATTTGGCCCATCAGAGCAGTCAAATTTAAGGTATGCGTACACATGAATCAAGTGTGCGTGCGCACCCTCGAAAGATGCATAGGCACACTCATTTTCTAGGCAATATAACTTCATTTTTAAGGGGTCTAAAACATCATTATTTGATGTGGACCGGCCTCTAGACCCTTGGAAATGTCCAAAGACCTCAAAAAAGCCACGTAAACCCTAGTTTTAACATATAAATACTCACTTTATGTTCTCCAATCAAAACCCTAGTTAGAGAGAGTTTATTTTTTTGCCTCCATCTTCTCAAAAACCCTAGTTCATCTTTTCAAAACACCCACACAGCACCTAAGCACATTTTTTACAAATTCAAAACCTCTCTTTAGTTAGCCGAAACTAATGTTCTAATTTGATTTCTTAGAACCTTTTCAAAACTAATCTTGTTCTTGAGTTGTGATTCCTAAAAACTATTGTGTTCTTTGATTATTCTTGTCCTCTCAATCTAATCTTTGTGTTGTAGGCGTTGAGGGGTCGGTTAAACAAACTCTAAATCCGTGATTCTAAAGCAAGGTGAGTCTCTTTTCCATGGTTTCCCACTTTGTTACATAGAATCACATGAATATCTTGATTTAGTTTATTTGTGAATTTTTTCTTTTTAGGTTTAATGATTATGATATTTTATTAATGTTTTTAAATTTGACCTTGTGATTTAATTTGCTTTGTGTTTAGTATTTTCTCTTGTTCATACCTCTAG
>CM043318.1:21149624-21171241 GCA_023736055.1 Quercus glauca | reverse complement strand
ACGTTAGAATTCCAACTTTGAGAGTAGTGAGAACTTACCTCCATTTGATGTGGATGAGTGCTTATATAGTGTGCTTTGGAGTGGTTACTTGTCTCATAACTTCCCAAATATTTGTGGAAGTTAGAAGGTTCAGATTTAACTTCCACAACTGCTATAGAAGTTAGAATGTTCAATCTTATCTTCTCGAACTACCATTGGAAGTTAAGTATTTAGTAGGAAGTTATAGCGATGAATAAGGATCTTGCTCATGTTTCAAAATAGTAACACGTGGTCCAATCCACAGGCTTCTGTTGATAAATCTACTTCTAGAAATTTCCTAAGTGCTGGGGATCGTCTAGACGCTTTCTCGATGGATGACTGTCCTACTAGGGATGACAATTCCTATCTTTTTGACCTGGACGACTCTCATGGACGAATTGGAGTTGATTCAAATTTTAGTTTGCCATCAGTTGCCCCCTTGTACAAGGGTCGTCCAGAGCACTGTAGAATTTATTACTTTTCTTTGGGCGTATGTTTATATGTCAGTGGTTAGATGTTGTGCCACGTGTCATAACCTCATTGGTGACTAGTTGCGTTGATTTAACTTTTCGAGGAATATGCCACGTGGCATTCTCTGGTTGGTCGCATCGTTTCTGATGCCAAATTTCACTGTCTATAAATAGGAGAATTCCTCTCTTACCCTTCACATTTCCTAAATTTTCTCCCTTGACATTTGTTGCCCAATGCCTCGTTTAGAAGTATTTTCGCATCTTTAGTCCTCCTTCGTCTACAGCCAGGTATTCTCTTCATCTTCGTTCTTAGGCTTTCCTTTAAATTTCTTCAAGATGTCTGAGATTGTTGTTTCTTCATCTAGTAATAGTGTTGATAAGGCGATAGATGAGTACCATGACACTAATAGTTATAGTAGTTCTAGTAGTGGAAGTAGTAGTAGTAACAATAGTAGTGGGGGGAACACCACAGATGAGGAATACACGTCTGGTGTTCCTGGGGTTCCTCTAGAGGTTTTTAAGGAATAGCTTAAGACGAGGGCAGCTTCTGGGTCTCAAGCTAGTACCTTGATGAGTGTTCCTTTGTCCATTCCTTTAGACGAGGTTGAGACAGTATACAGTTGTGTTGTAGAAGTCCATTCCAAGATGGATGAAAAGAGACTTACTTCCCTCAGGAGTTGGTACCAAATTCTAGACAACCTTAACCCTAGGTTAGCCATTCGTGGGGAATGGTGTTGTTAACCTCGTTTTGGCGTAGGTGTTTATGAAGCTTACCTTCTAGGGAGACTTAGGTTACCCCTTAATGCCTTTGCTAGGGAGTTACTTACCAGGTTAGGTTTAGGAGTATGTCAATTTAACCCTAAAGCATGGAGGCCGGTCGTCTCTATGCAAGTTTTATAGAGGGAAGTGTATGAAAGGGATCGTCCTCTTACTGTGGACGAGTTCCTCTACTGCTATAAACCCTCAGAGATTAACTAGTCCCTTGGCTTTTATCTATTCATAGCCAAGGGCAAATATTGTAGACTATTAAAATCACTTGTAACATCTGATAGAAACTGGAAGATGAAGCTTTTCTTCGTCTTTGATTTTGGGTTGGACACCCTGTCGAGGTTGGCAGGGATCCATTTGCCCCCTACATTGGAGAGTTAGGGAACCTTCATCCTGAAAGTATTTTTTTTTAATATATATATATATATATATATAATCATCTAACCCTTTTTTTTTTTTCATAGCTGTTAGACGACCATCTTTGAGTAGATTCTCTCTTGAACGTGTCTAGAGAGCTCATCTATACACTGACAGGAGTTTCCATGCATTAGTCACCCTTTATCATCTTGCGACTTGGAGACTTGGTCTTGAGCCATCTCCTGAAGTTTTAGCCCATGAACTTATAACTCGTAGACATGAGTTTTTATTTAAAGAAAATTATTTAAATATTATCTTTTAAATAATTCTAACATTTTTCTTTACAGGGATGGTAACCATGAAAGAAAACAAGGGAAATGGGGTAATGGACGAGGTAACTAGTCTAGAGGCTCAATCTTAGCCTCGTCCTTTTGTTGGAGATAAAAGGAAAAGTTTATCCAAGACGCTGGATTTGGGAAATCTTCCCAGTCGTCAAGGAAACAAGAAGGCGAAGCATGGGTCATCCATGCCTAGGATTGTCAAGTCTGGCCTTCCTATTCCTCCTACATTTCAGCCGTCCATCCAAGTCCATGATGTAGACTCGTCTATGCCCATTGAAGTCACCCCGTCCAAGACCACTGCACCTACCTCGTCTCACCCTTCTCAAAGGGTTCCTATGAATCTCGTTGAAAATGAAGATTTGGCTTGGGAACGGTTTCAGAAGGCCATGACTGATGGGGATGTGGCTGCATGCTATGACATGTCCTTGAAGGAATTTGAACATTCTGCAGTTCATGATCTCTTCAAGGTATGTAATTTCGCTTTTGTCTCGTCTTGTTACTTTACACTTTTCTCATCTAACAAGTGTTTTTTTTTATTTTTTTTTTTTGTACTTTAGGCAATGTCAAAGTTCATTGTAATGTCTAGGAAGGCCACAGAGATGGACAAGACGAGGATCCAGCTTGAGACGAGGATCCAGGAGGTTAAAGATGACTGCAGGGCCTGGGCTGAAGTGGCAGCCAAGGCTACAGATGAGGCCAAGGAACTGCAAAACCTCATTGAAGAGCTCAAAGGACACCCATCTTGACTATCTTCAGAAGAGGAATAATAAGTTGAGCACCCTTCTTAAGAATGCCAAAGAGGACGCTGTTGTGGAGTTTAGAGCCTCCAAACAGTTTACTGACCTTTTGGATACAAACTATGCTGCTGGCTTTGAAAATTTTCGTCATGGACGCTGAGGAACGCTTCCCTAAAGTTCACTTCAGCTCCATCAAGCTCAATATTGGTGTTGTAAGCTCTCTCCTTCAAACAAGTTTTGAAGATGTCAATATTGAGGACGATGCCACTACCCAGCTTGCTCAGGACAATCCCACTCCTGGAGACAACCCTCAGTGAAAGATGTTTGAAATATTATATTTGTCATTCTCCTTTTTTATTTTTTTATTTTTTTATTTTTTTATATATATATCAAGTCAGTTGTTTTGGACCACTTGAATTTATCTAAGTACATTTTACTTGTCTATAATCTTTGTGACGAGCTTTCAAACAATTGCCTTCTAGGCTTTACTATAGAAGGGTTTTTGGACGGTGGCCGTCTACCCTTTTTCTAAACTTTTATGAATGAATGTTTATTTCCATCACTTTTTATTTACTATTGAACATGTTATTGTATGGACGAATTTCTCTTTATTTACATCATCCATGTCATGCTGGTTTTTAAGTGTGGTCCATCCACCCATGAAAGCATTTTAGCTCATCCATGTTAAGATAATTTCCTCATGTTCTAAATTTTTACCATCCTTTAAACTTTACAAGTATAACTCATCTTATGAATGGCATTGCTTTCGCCAGCTTTACTCGTCCTGAGATTTGAATTAGCTAGTTCTACTTTTCGTCCATGAGCTGGACAATTTATACTCGTCTTTATGCAAGACGTTTCTAGCTTTATCCGTCCAAAGGTTGGATCGTTTTGGCTGTTTATATTTATCCATGGATTTGAATATCCTCATGCACGTATTTTCTCGTCCATTGGTTGGACGAATAAGCTTTAGGCTTTTTCCTTGCCCATTAGTTAGACGAATATGCCTTAAGCTTATTTTTCTTTGCTTTATCCTCAGTTTAAGGAAAGCTTATAGACGTTACATCTCTGCGTCCAGAGATTTTATTCGTCTTGGGCCTTTAGCTTTCTTGTGGATGAAGTTATGTAAATTAGAAATTCATACAAGCATGGTACATGCTTAGAAGCTAGTGCCTTTTAGGGAATTAAAAATGCTCACTTACAAACAAATTTCTAAGTCCATGACTTCGTCCATAGTCCATAAATAGTGCACGGTTTAGAAACTGGTGCACCTTCAGGGAATTGAAACACAACATATATTACTTATAACAAACACAAGTAAATGCTAGTAATAGAAATCAACACATAACTTCAACTCATCCAGGACGACCACAATGTCTAGGATGACACTCGTCAAGGCTGATATCCTACTGATAATATCTCCTTAAATGCTCAACATTCCAGGGGTGCTCTAGCTTTCTTTTGTGCAGGGCTTTTAAGTAATATGATCCTTGTCTCTTGGAATTAATAACCCTGTAGGGTCCTTCCCAATTAGGTCCTACTTTCCTATGGGCTGGGTTTCTGGTCGCTAAAGAGACCTTTTTTAGGACAAGGTCTTCAATGTTAAAGCGCTTAGGTTTCACCATTGCATCATATTGTCTAGTCATGAGGTTTTTATGTTGTATATATAGGTATATACAAGGATAGGTTGTAATAATGATGGTTGAGTTTGGAGAATATGGTTTCATAAAGTGAAAATTCAAGTTTTGGAATTTTCTAAGTGAAAATTTTAAATCTGAATTTTCTCGAATTTTCTAGAATTTTCTGGAATTTTCTAGAATTTTCTGGTGACTATTAAGAAAGATTGAAGAGGTTTCAATCTTTGTTAACCGCTTTATGAAAAAGTAACTAACTCTCCACACGTGCCTTTTCATGAAACATAACAAGGTTTCAATATTTGTTAACCGTTTTATGAAAAAGTAACTAACTCTCCATACGTGCATTTTCATTAAACATAACGAGGTTTCATGAAGTAACTAACTCTCCATATGTGCCTTTTCATGAAACATAATCCTATGGGTATAAACAGAGGCTTTTGTTCTCTTAAAAAACTAATTTTCACAAAAATCAAAAGTTGGAGAGAAACACAAGAAACACAAGAAATCTTGTGGTCATTCTCCAGAATTGCTATCTGTAGAACCCAACATCTTGGTTGTATCCTAGAGACAAATTTGCGATAACCCTTTAGCAACAAAAGTGTGGGGGGCAAATATTGTCTAAGGAAAACGATATAGTGCCTCCAAGTTATCTACTTTCTTTTTGTCTTTTCTTTTAATCTTCTTCTTCCATTATTACTTTGTCTAATATTCCCAACATTTTATATCTCGCGGTCCTTTGCTCCGCGTTGATCCTTATCTCGTCTATTAGATCAAGGTTGAGACGAAGTTGCTCTTCGTTATCCTCGTCTTGATACTTTATCACCCTGTGGTTTGCCATATGTACTTCTGCAGGTATCATTGTTTTACTTCCATAGGCTAGTTTGAAGGGAGTTTCCCTTGTGGGGGTCCTTATAGTCGTCCTGTAAGTCCACAAAACACCTGGTAGCTCGTCTGGCCATACTCCCTTTACCCCTTCAAATCAAGTATTAATGATTTTCAACAAGGATCGATTTGTGACTTTTGCTTGTCCATTTGCTTGTGGGTGGGAGGGTGAGGAATAATGATTCTTGATTCCAAATTGTTTGTAAAAGTCTCTAAAATGTGTGTTGTCAAATTTCCGTCCATTGTTTTACACTAGCTCCCTAGGTACCCCAAACTTGCATACAATGTTCTTCCAAACGAAATTTTTGACATTTTGCTGTGTGATCTTTGCTAGGGGTTCGGTTTCCACCCACTTAGTGAAGTAATCGATCCCTACTACTAAAAACTTCATCTGCTTGGTTCTAAGTGGAAAGGGACCCAAGATATCTAATCCCCATTGTGCAAAGGGCCATGAGGCCATCATCGGGGTGAGATACTCCGATGGTTGTCTAGGGACGTTGCTAAAGCGTTGACATTGGTCACACACCTTGACATAAACCCTAGCATCTGCTTGAATAGTTGGCCAGTAGTAATCGGCACAGACGACTTTATGGACTAGTGCTCTTGCTCTTGAGTGGTTTCCGCATACTCCTTCATGAACTTCCTTCAACACATAGTTTGGCTCGTTCGGAGCTAAGCATCTTAAGTAAGGCTAAGAGAAGCCTCTTTTGTATAATACCTCGTCTATGAGGATATACTTCGTAGATTTGATCCTCAATTTTCTAGCCTTGTCCTTGCCCTCCAGAAGCCTTCCATCTTTAAGGTAAACTACTATTGGAGTCATCCAATTTTATTCTCCTTCAATTTGCTGTACTTTTGGAAGATCTATGCTTGGGATATATTGGACTCTATCATACTCGACCACAGCCCCCTCTGTTGAAGCTGCTTTTGCCAAAGCATCTACTTCCATGTTTTCCTCCCTTGGGACTTGAACATAGTCGGCTTCTTTAAACTTTTTTATAAGCCGTTTCACCTTATCATGATACCTTTTCATACGGTCTTCCTTAGCTTCACATATTCCATTCACTTGATTTATGATCAACTAAGAATCTCTTTGGACAACTATTGACTCTGCCCCTAAGGACTTAAACAATTCCAACCCTTTAAGGAGTGCTTCATATTTAGCTTCATTGTTGGTTGTTTGATATTGTAGACGAGATGCATATTTCAACTTGTCCCCTTTAGGGGATTTTAGCACAACTCTAATTCCTCCTGCGTATAATGTGGATGAACCATCCACATAGACGACCCACTTCTGAGCTCTATCTTCCCCATCCAACTCACCTTGGTTGGGAGTGAATTCTGTAATGAAATCTGCCAATACTTGAGCTTTTATCACGCTTCTTGGTTGGTACTTAACATCAAACTCACTAAGTTCTATGGCCCATTGGATTAGTCGTCCCACGACTTCCAACTTGTTCATCGCCTTCTTGAATGGATGATCTGTTAGGACGTTGATGACATGAACTTGAAAATAATGTCGTAACTTCCTAGAAGCTGTGACCAAAGCAAAGGCTAACTTTTGCACCATGGGATATCGTCCTTCCTCTCCTCTTAATGCTCGGCTTATATAATAAACCGGCTTCTGTATCTTCCTTTCTTTTCTAATTAACGCTGAGCTTACTGCATGTGAAGATACTACCAAATACAAGTATAATTCTTCACTTGGTATAGACGGGCTTAGTAGAGAAGCCACTATGAGGTAGGCCTTGAGGTCTTGGAAGGCCTTTTGACACTCGTCCATCCATTCAAATGCCTTTTTAAGAACCTTAAAAAATGGTAAACACTTGTCAGTAGCTTTCGAGACAAACTTGTTAAGGGCAGCAACTCGCTTAGTGAGAAACTGGACTTCTTTGATATTCCTTGGTGGCTCCATATCCAGTATCGCTTGAATCTTATTAGGATTTGCTTCAATTCCCCTCTGTGAAACCATGAACCTAAGGAATTTTCCTGATGAAACTCCAAAAGCACACTTGCTCGGATTTAACTTCATGTTGTATCGTCTAAGCGTATCGAAGGTCGTCCAGATGCCTTTCCTCGTCCAAGCTCTTTATCAACATGTCATCTACATAAACTTCCACATTGCGTCCAATCTGTGGACAAAACATATGGTTAACTAGCCTTTGATAAGTTGCCCCTGCGTTTTTCAAACCGAAGGGCATCACCTTGTAGCAAAATAGGCCTTGACTGGTGATGAGGGATGTCTTCTCTTAATCCACCTCTTCCATCCTTATTTGATTGTAACCTGAGAAGGCATTCATGAAACTTAGCAATTTATGATCTGCAATTGAGTCCACCAGCTGGTCAATGCGTGGCAATGGATAGCTATCCTTGGGCAAGCCTTGTTCAAATCGGTGAAGTTTACGCACATCCTCCATTTGCCATTAGCATTCTTGACCATCACCATATTAGCCAAACAGTTCTGGTAATAAACTTTTCGAATAAACTTTGCCGTGGTTGACTTCTAAATTTCTTCTTTAATTTCATTATCTCGTTCAGGAGCAAACACTCTTTTCTTTTGACATAACGGCTTGAAGGAAGGATACACATTTAGACGATGGGTAATGACACTTGGGTCAATACCTGACATGTCTTCATGACTCCATGTGAATACATTAGTGCTCTTCTTTAAGAACTGGACAACGTCTTGCTCCTTTTCTTTTCCATGCTCACTCCAATCCTTGTAAGCTTTTCAGGGTCATTCTCGTCCAAAGGAACGTCTTCCAATACTTCGGTGGGCTCTACAACAATCCTTCTCTCCTCAATGCTCATTGTCTGCATGTGCTCGTCCATACCCAACATGGCTAAATAACATTCTCTTGCTGCTAACTGATCCCCTTGTACTTGTCTTAGCCCGTACTCTGTAGGGAATTTGACTAATAGGTGGTAGGTAGATGTTAATGCCTTCTAACTGTTCAAAGTTGGCTTCCAATGATGGCGTTATAAGAAGATGAACAATCCACCACAAGGAAATTCACTTCCTTGGTTATCTGCTGTGGGTATGATCCTACAACTACAGGTAGGGTAATGGTGCCTACAGGTTACACTTTCATTCCTCTAAATCCCACTAAGGGTGAACATAATGGACAAAGTTGATCTTGTCCGAGCCTCATTTGTTGGAAGGTGAGGTAATACAAGATGTTTGCCGAACTTCCATTATCCACCAACACTCTTCTAGTTGTATAATCTGCAATGAGTAAAGTGATGACGATTGCATTGTCATGTGGGTGATGGATTCTTTCAGCATTCTCGTCCGTGAACGTAATGGCTGGCTTGTCTGTCCCCCTCGTCCTTGGTGATCATTCAGAGAGTTGGACGTTTTGTACCACCTTGAGATACATCTTCCTTGACTAGGAAGACTACCCTGTTGAAGTACCTCCTATAATAACCCTTATTTCTCCAAGTGGGGGCCGTGATGACTCTTCTACCTTTCTTTTCAACTTTTCGTCTTTATGATCTCTTCCAACAAAATGCCTCAACTTTTCCTATCTGATGAGATTCTCTATCTGCTGCTTTTAAGTCATAGCACTCGTCCGTGTCATGCCCATGATCTCTTTGGAAGCGGTAATTTCCTATCTGCTGCTTTTAAGTCATAGCACTCGTCCGTGTCATGCCCATGATCTCTTTGGAAGCGGTAATATTTGTTCTTATTGTGCTTATTAGGATCTCCCTTCATCTTCTTTAGCCATTTCAAGGATGGGTCATCTTTAATTTGGATAAGTACTTGATCAAGTGGAGCATTCAAGGGCATGTAGTGCTGACCCCTTCCTGAAGACGAACCTGCCTTCTTGTTGTCTCGATCTTTCTTCTCTCCTGTCCAAGCCTTCTTTGGAAGAGGACCCTACTCTGGATGACGTAGGAGATCTGCTTCCATTTGCTCAGCTTTCTTCCTTTTCTTGGTTATGATTGCATCCTCTGCATTCATGAAACTTTGGGCTGAATGGACGAGTTTAGCCATGGTTTGAAGCTTGCTCATAGAGCTAATGGATGAATAAATCAAAATTAACTCCATTATGGAAGGCTGCCAATAGCAACTTGTCGTCCATCTCATCTACCGTCAGGGTTTTCCTGTTGAAAATAGTAATGAAGGAGCGCAAGCTTTTATTTTCCCCTTGCTTTATGGTTAATAGGCTGGATGCGGAGCGCTTATGCCTTTGTCCTCCAATAAAATTGTTGACAAACAATTTACTCAATTCTTTGAAAGAACTTATGATGTTTGGAGGTATCTTGCTGAACCACACTCATGCTGGCCCTTTAAGGGTGGTAGGGAAGGCCCTACACATGGTCTCGTTTGGAATCCCTTAAAGGCGCATCGTAGTTTTGAAGGTTGTGATATGATCACACGGATCGCGCATTCCATCATATGAGTTCAAGGAAGACATCTTGAACTTAGAAGGCAGGGGATGACTGTTGATGGAAGCCACGAAAGGGGAATCAGTTCGATGAACTATATCATCTATGGGATTCGCCCTTCTAATGTTCTCCCTCACCTCGTCCATGGCCTTCCTCATTTGATCTATCTCCTTCTCCAAGTGTGACACTCTTTGACTAGTTCTCACGCTCAGCGTTTTCTCCTTCTCTAAGTTCTTGACTCTGGGCTTGTCCTTCCATATATCTTTCATGACGCTGTCTCCTTAGATTAATCTCCCTAGTCAACTCTTGGTTTTGACAGGTTAATTCTGCTACGGCAGTTGCCATAGATTGCACTTGTTGTATGGAAGGTGGTTGCATGAAAGGTGCTGACTGGCGATCACGGTTGGGATGACTAGAAGCGTTCCCACTCTCCTAGTGGCCTAGACTAGTGGCCATTGATCTTATCCAAACCATGCAGCCTTTTGTCAAAGAAAGATAAATTGCAAAACGCAAGTTTAATCTTTCCCACAGACGGCGCCAACTGATGATGCAAAGAAAATCAGTAGGCTGAATGCTCCGGGCTTCAATGGACTAGTGATTGTTTGAGAGGCTTGAAAAGAAAAGACACAAGATCAAAGGTGACTGGGATGAACCGGCCAAGAACCCTCCGATGCTTAAGTTAGTTTTTTCTCTGGAACGTTAGAATTCCAACTTTAAGAGTAGTGAGAACTTACCTCCATTTGATGTGGATGAGTGCTTATATAGTGTGCTTTGGAGTGGTTACTTGTCTCGTAACTTCCCCAATATTTGTGGAAGTTAGAAGGTTTAGACTTAACTTCCACAACTGCTATAAAAGTTAGAATGTTCAATCTTATCTTCTCGAATTGCCATTGGAAGTTAAGTATTTAGCAGGAAGTTATAGCAATGAACAAGGAACTTTCTCATGTTTTAAAATAGTAACACGTGGTCCGATTCACAGGCTTCTATAGATAAATCTACTTCTAAAAATTTCCTAAGTGCTGGGGGTCGTCTAGATGCTTTCTCGATGGACGACCCTTATTCCCATGGATGACCGTCCTACTAGGGATGACATCCTATCTTTCTGACCTGGACGTTTTTCATGGACAAATTGAAGTTGATTCAATTTTTAGTTTGCCATCACACTTAAAAGAAATAGAACATTTAACTTATTAATAACTATACTATTTATAAGACCTAGAATACATTAATTAGATTGCCAAATAATTCTAAAAGAGGATAATCAATTTGATAAGATCAAATTGAGAGACTCAAACTTTTCGTTGACTATCGGAGTTTTTAGAAAATTTGAGTGTATTCTATTCAGTCTGTTTGGAATCGATATCCATGGACATTTAGTATTGACCAATATATATCTTTGTCAAGTGAAAGATTATATTATTTAGTTAATATATTTTATGCAAAATACGATCTATTCAAGTAAAAACCTCTTCAAAGTTGTATTAATTGTTATAACGAAAAGCTCATTGGATCCATGGACGCTTAGTATTGACCAATATGCATCTTTCTAAAGTCAAAGATTATATTGTTTAGTTAATATATTTTATGCATGATATGATCTATTCAAGTAAAAACCTCTTCAAAGTTGTATTAATTAATATAAAGAAAAGCTTATATATATATATATATACACTTTCAAAAAATATTCTTTAATAATTATTTTAAAAAACACAGAGTACATAAACGTACACATAAACATAACCATTAACACACACATAACCTTGTACAAGTCACAAATTAGGGTTTCTAAAAAAAACCCAAATGGCGTATTGCTCATAAGAAGGGTTGTGATTAAATTTTTCTGGAAGTTTGCTTAACTCATTTTTTGGATAGGTGTTGTTAAGAGTCTTTCTTTCATGTAGCCTTTGGGGTAATTGTTTTTTAGAGGCCTTCGTGAATGGTTGTGGGATATTGTATGAAGTGTAAAATTAGGAGCCTCTCTCTTTCTCAGGGCCAAGGGAAGTTTGTTAGTTTGAAATTCTGCAATTATCAACACTCTCTTATATAGGAATGATGTCCTTTAGTCACGTCGATTAGAGTTTTTATGGTTGGCAATAAGTCCAAATAATTTAAAGGTGGTTAGCAATATTAAGGTAATTAGATTGAACAAATGGCATAAAATTAGATCAAAATTGAAGTTCAATTTGAAATCTAATTGATTTTTCTATCAATTTTGAAGTATACTCATTAATTTATTTTGCTGGTTTGAAGTATACTACTCCAAAAATTCACAATACAAAATTTTACGGGATAACCAATTTGTTGATTTGCGACCGCCTTAGCAACTACGTCAAATTGGACTATGAACATGTGTTTCAACCTAACCTTTGTATTAGTGAATGAAACATTGGGCACCATAGGTTCCCTCCTATTATATGTGTCATGTTGCATAATTGCTCTAGTTGCAAGTTGCAACATTTTTCTTAATTCTTAAAACTACTCGCCTATGTTTGTAGCGAGCATATATGTGTAAAATACAAGATTGTAACAAAAAATATATTTAATTTATATCGTTTGATATGTAATGTATATGTTTATGTTTTAAATTTTTAGAAAAATAATTAGTTAATTATATTTTGAAAGTATAATGTTGTTATTTATTAAAGATTAACAAATAATGAATAGCAGTTCAATAAAATAACAGTTTGATATTACCAAAAAAAATTTAAATTTTTTGGGCTATAAGTTGAACATCATTTGTCATAATATTTGCTTCAATTTCATGCTTAAAAGTAATAATTTTAAGTTAGAAAGTTTAAATTAATTTTAAATAGTTTAGAATTAGGTTAAATGGACTTGAGCTAGAATGAGATATAAATTGTTTGAAATGAGTTTGCAATGGCTTAAAATTTTTTTTCTCTTACCAGGGAAGAATTATTGAAGTTAGGGAAGTTTTTGAAACAATTTCTCCTGAAGTTCTAATAGAATTTTAAAATTTGAGAAGTCATATTACTATTGAGCCAACAATAGTTTTGTCATATAGTTTCCAGACCAAATTGTTGGATTTGATGAAAAGAATTGTTTATTTATTTATTTTTAGGAACTAAAAGAACTATTGTTAGTTTTAGGAATACCATATTTTGGTGGGTTATTCTAAATTATTTAGCTAAGGTTCTCTACAATATAGGCAATAGTGAGGTAATTATCTAAGTCACCTTGATGCAATCAACCGAGCCACCAGGTTTGAGAGCAAGGTGGGATCCCTGGATGTAGCGGCACAAACCAACCCTTTTTTTAGGCCCTTTAGGCAATTCCTTTGAGTTCTCTTAAAATAATGATGGAGCTTTGTTTGAGGAATCTAATGAAGCCAGTATTGGAGCGGTAATTCAAAACTTAGATGGTGAAGTTATGGGAGCTCTTTTAGAAAAAGCCATCATCAGTGGATATTCTCGAGTCCTTAGAGCATTCACATTAGTAGATGGAAACTCATGTATAATAGAAAAAACTACCATTTTTACACATTTTGTCTCAAAATTGCTCCGCATCAGTGCTTCCAAAGTCTGGTATAATCATCTATATTTATCCATGAGCTACAGTAACCGTGTATATATACACGGTACTGTAGCTCATGTATTTATTATTTTATTAATATAAATTCGCACCAATTTTTCTCTCTCTTCTCTCCATGCACAACTACCTCAACTCCTCATCTTCTTCTCCTCAGATGCACACAAACACAAACACAGCCACACACAAAGAACACAGACAAACCCACGCTACAATTGCTTGATCGGTGCTTGACCGAGAGGGAGTGGGTCTTGCTGGAGATCGGTGCTCGGAGATCTGACCGGTGCTTGCTGGAGATCTGATCGGGTATAGAGTTGGGTTTTGTTTGGAGATTGGGTTTTTTTTGGAGATTGGGTCTTGTTTGAGAAGTGAAGCTGTCTATGGAGATCTGATCGGTATAGAGATGGAGATAAAGAGAGAGATGACCGATCGGTGCTTGCTGGAGATTTGACCGATCGGTGCTTGAGGAGTGAAGCTGATCGGTGCTTGGAGATCTGATCGGTGCTTGTTTGGGTCTTGTTGTTTGAGGAGTGAAGCTGTGGAGATCTGGCCGGTTTTGTGTGGAGATTGGGTCTTGTTGTTTGAGAAGTGAAGCTGTGGAGAGATGTAGATAAAGAGAGAGATGAGTAGAGAGAGATAGCAACAGATCAGAAAAATGGGTAGAGAGAGTGAGATAGAGAGAGAGAACGCGTATGTATAGGAAGTTGAGAGAAATAATAAAAAAATTGGGAAGAATGAATATTTTATTATAAAATCTTGTAAAATAAATGAACTGATGTGGGTGTTTTGTAAAAGTGAATGTGTAAAATAGAAAAAGTAGGTTTTTAGTGTAAAAATAGATGTGTAAAATACACATACTGATGTGAATGCTCTTAGTAGCTAGAAGAGCAATTCTTTTTGTTTGTGAAATGAGTTTTAATCAATCTTTTTTTGAAGGAGACTTTGAGTTTGTTATAAACTCCTTGCGACATGGTGCTATGTCCTCTTCTGCCTTTGGTCATTTAATTCAAGACACTATCTTTTGTCAGCTCTTTTTCTACAGAACGTTCCTTCTTTCTTTCTATTAGACAAAGTAATGTTAGACAAAGTAATGTTGTTGCACATACCTTAACTAGAAGAGAGTAAGATCTTTTTTTTGCTTTTAGTTTGAATGAAGTTTGTTCTTCCAGACATTGCTAGTACTACTGTTGCTGATTTACCGGTCTCTTAATAATATTCATTATGACTTGATTCTAAAAGAAAAGTGCAAGAAGGCCCCAAATTATAACCAATAGAGTTAAATCTTTACTTGTGGGAGGATTAATAAATTATTCATAAAATAAATTGTTCTATTTAGCTGCTTAAATTATTTGACTATTAGCAATTAATTTCCAATTGCCTCTTCTTATCAACAAGTAAGATTGCCATCAAGAATTCATTTTTAAAAGCAAAAACTAAAATTAAACGTGTAATGCTGTTAGTATATTTAGGATCAACGGGATTTAAATAAATATTTGAGTAGCATGTTAGCGACAAGAGGCTGGCCCCACAAGGTATCATCACATTCACACCAGCAATACCGCTTCGTGGCATGTTATTTTATTTTTATAAGTTATAATTCAATTTAGTGTTTGTTTGGATTGAAATGAAAAATTAAAATTATTTCATTATTCAGTTTATTTTTGTTACTATTTATGAGTCTCAATACACTTTTTGACACTATTCATGAGCCACACTGTTTTATTTTAACTAATTTTTACATTTATCTACAGTACTTTCAGCAACAATTTTTCAGTTTCAGCAAAATAAGTGGTATCCAAACACACCATAATTATTTCAAACTAGGCCTTTCCATGGACGGTGATATCTGATGGTACGTACAATGAAGATTCCTGATCTTTGATTCTCTTATGATTATAATGGTACCTACTGCTATTGCTATAGTCAAATAACATTAGGATTATTATTGAAATTATTAAGTACATGAAGCCAAGCGACATACTGTTCCATACTGGGTTTGTTGATGCAATGAGTAATAATTTCAATAAAAATCCTTACTTTTTGCTACTTATTTTTTTATCTATAAATTATAATATATATACTTTAAAAAAAAAAATCTGGATAGTGTCCGATTTTGATGTAATCTGTTCAAACAGGATGTGGTACATTAGTTTGTTTGGCCATTTTTTAAAGTTTTTTTGAAATGATGCTTCTTAAATATTTCAGAAAATGATAGTTTTATTGAAGTTATAAATGCAACAAATAATTTACTGTAAGAGAGGAAATGTATTTATCCTGCCTTTATACAAATCTCAACTGAGAGAGGATGGTATTATCTAAGACTAATATTATATTTATAACATTTCTACAACAAATTAATTTAAGTGGCAAGTCGTTATTGGTTTTAAATTTAACATACAATTAATATTATTTTTTTATTTATCAATAACAGTTTGTCACCTGAAATTAATTTGTTGTAAAAATGTTATAGACATATCATTTTTCATAATTTAATTTTTTTCATATTTGTTTGAAAATCCTCATATTAGCCTAAGTTAACGAAGCCGTGGAATAATAAGATAATTTTAAATGTCCGCAAACGAATGTATGAAATTATTCTGTGAAAGAAATGTCTGAAAAACGAGACGCAAATGACAATTTGGTGTAGTACCTACGTTGTTTCCATTTGTGTTAGCAGAGCAAATTAATTAAGTAGGCTTCTCATTTTCTAGGGTCCATAAATTCCCGCACCTGATATAATTAATAACTAGTATATACTAGCTTGTAATCCCATGTATATGAATAGAAACACTTAAAAATATATAATAAGATGCATAATATAAGTCATATATATAATTTAAATACTATTAATAGTCATTTTTATATTTTGTTAACTCTTTAAAAAAATTTGTAAGGATATTATTAGGTAAAAAATGTAAATTGTCCATAATTTTTTTATAAAAAAAATTATTGTGAAGCACCTTTTTTTTTTTTTTTAGAATTCATTTATTTTAGACTCTTTGATTTTTGTACTTAATAACTCACTTGGATGAATATTTATAATGTGGTCCCACATTTGATTCTAAAATTAAGAAATAAAATTCTTTAAGAATAAATAATTTAGGACACATGGCACAAAATTGAAACTCTAATTTGAAATTCTAATTTGAATTTCTCTCATATATATATATCACATATCGTTTCTTTTTTTAATAAAAACTTTATAAACATTAATATAACCATATACATATACATGTACATATACATATACATATACATATAAATCTACATTAAATTTTTTATATGCTAAATTGAAATTACACCATCTAACTTTAATTTTAATATCGCTCCAAACACAATTGAGATTTTGAATAGAGTAATGCTGCAGTCACAAACTATTTCACAACATTTTTACAAACTGTTGATATGGACAACTTTTTAATAGTTTTCTACTAGATCCACCATTAACGTCATCTTTTTATATACTAATAACCACTCAACATATCAACAGTTTATAAAACTTTTTGTAAAAAAGTTTGTATCTCTAGCATTATTCTTTTGAATATTATAACAATGAGTGCTCCTTTAATTTTAGGCAGTGCTTCAAAAAGAAACAATGGAGTAGTCAGCGTTAACATTGACTGGAGAGTCCCCAATAATGGACATGATCCATAGGACGTCGGCAATAATTATGCAAGTCCAAGTCTCTAATATCTCGATTATAAAAATTGCAATGATCGAACTAATGACATTCAAAATCAAAAATTTATTTTTTAGATCTTTTTGTTTCTATTTTTTGTTTGAGTTTGTCAATTTCAAAGTCATCAATGCAATGGCCATGCCACTGAGGATGGTCATTACCACCATTACTGGAGAGTCTCCAAGAATAGATATAATCCATATGACGTCGGCAGTAATTATGCAAGTCCAAGTCCCTAAATTCTCGATTATAAGATCTGCAAAGATCGAACCAATGACATTCAAAATCACAAATTTATTTTTTAGATCTTTTTTTTTTTTTTTTTTGAGTCTATCAATTTCAAAGTCATCAAGGCAATGGCCATGCCACTGAGGATGGCCATTACCACCATCATTGTACCTTTTATAATTTATTTTCATATAGAAATGATCAAATTCAAGTGAAGAGAAGAAATAATTTTTTATTTTTTTTTCTCTCTTCGTATAAAGTTAGTAGTGGAAAACTATATTCATAATAGATATATTTGCACGTCTTTTTTGTTTTTATTCTTGACTCTCTTGTTAATGATATCAATCCAAGGCCATTAACTTTGAACCAAAAACAAAAAACACAAAACGTCCTAACTTACTAAAAATTAGTAATTGAGGTTCTTAATTACCCATTTTAACTGTCATACACACACACACACTCGAATTTGACCCATTATATATAATAGATATATTTAAATTTTTAGCCTTATTTAAATAATTACGGTTAGCAAAGAGCTATGGTCTGGGAGTGATTAATTATTACAATTTGAAGGTGAGCTAAAAAATTGTAGGTAATATATTATTTTTTATAAAAGATTTATACACATAACCTAATCTAATCTATATTAATATTTATAAAACCGAAAACATTTGACTTTGGGTTGACCTCAAAATATTTTGTCATATAAGATTTTATGTGCTCACAATTTTACATGTAAATATTTAATATATATTTTTCAATTAGACTTAAATTTTATTTTATATTTAATCTCTCAATTAAATGATAAAATAGATAATTCAATGTATAAATACAATCATAATAAATATCTATTAATATATATATATATATATATATAATGGCTTTACATAAAAGCACAATAACAATAAATTCCATAATTATCAAATTTCAAATTTATATACAAAATAAAATTCAAAGAGAGAAAACCAAAGTTTTCATACAATATTTAAATAAATACTTTATAAACATAAACATAAACATTTACATATTCTTATACATATACATTACAATTTTTTATATGCTAAATTAAAATTACATACTCTAATATTGCCTAACTTTCAATTTAGTTTTGTAACTTTAATTTCTTCAAATTCTATCTATTCTATTATTTTTTATTGTTCTTTCCTCTCTACATAGTGTTCCTTTCATTATTGTAGGAACCGAGTTCGAGCACTATTCTTTGCGAATGAGTGGACTCAAGCCCAGCTAGTCTAATACAATGAATTTATAGAGTGCGCGTCAAAGAACTAGGCCCTAGTGAGAATTGCAACAATTAAACATGGTAATACATGGATCGGGTGGCAAGAACACAAACTAAAATATGAAACTAGGCTCCTCGGCCATTTTCTTGGATCATGTAGTTCTTATTCCTTCTTTAGTACTAGGTTACAAAGATGATACAAGTGCCACCATCTTTTTTCCTTCTAAAACTTCCGTCCCCATTTTTGGAGGATTTATTACATTTTATATCCCCTTCTGGTTAATCCTGGCCCTCCATTTGTTGATCATGCAGGTCACCACTTGAGTGCCTGTCCCATCAGCCACCTTCTCATCCTTCCTGTGGGTGGTAGCAGCTAAGGCGGCACTGTTCAGGGGTCACTTCTCCATTAATGCGGCCAGAACGTTAGTTGTGGGCATTTAATGTGGAGGTGATAGTTCCTCCTAGGATTTCTCCTCCACCATGTTTTCATGGCTAACCCATTGTGCTTGCCTCTCCCTTGGATCACTCTGGAGGGTTACCTCTGAAGGTACTTTGCTCTCCCTTTCAATGGTCCGTGCGGGCCGAGGACATGATTGTCCTCAGCGGTACTCCTGGGTGATTGAAGCTTCCTTGACTCGTCCTCGGACACTCCTTCCTCCTCGGCGTGGGCCTTGGGCTTAGCATAGAGTGGGCCGGGGTTGCCAAATTCTCTGGCCCAACAACAACAACAACAATAATAATAATAATTCAATAGTTTAGGGAGGGGAGATTTAATAGTATGCTTTATTTAATATATATACTAGACTCCTTATTGAATTCAATCAATCCTATATTGCTTTAAAATTAATTGAAATTTTTGGTAAAAATAATAATAATAGGAGTTATTTTTCAACAAATGTTTAATTTTTAAAAAATTAAAAAGTGCATATTTCCACATATATAATATAAGTTACCATTCATTATCATGGCGTATATCTTTAAAATTGTCAAAAATACATCTTAACCATGAAATAATCTTTGTAACTTTTCCTATTTCAACACAAATAGAAAGAGTCCTTCCAAATATAACCATTATAAAATGATGGACTAAAGAGTTATCGAGCTTATAAGCAAATGATGTAAATATAGGGTTAGGCTAGAATGATTGAATTTGTGGACAAATAGCCTTCTTACAGAAAGAGGAAGGAATGGGATTTTTTTTTACCATAATTTTAAATCTTATTAAATTGAGATAATCTATTTACATCTATATCTATATAATATAAAACAGAAAGACATTTGACTTTTTGTTGACATTCTCATGGCAAAACAAATGAATTGTTTGGTGCGTAAATTTGCAAATGAGAAAATTTCAGTTCATAAAACTCAATCATCCATTTTGTTGAGAAATTGCCTTAATTCCAATTGTGACTTGGAATGTTAATTGGGTTTCCTAGTTGAAGAAGAAAATATTAATTTAGGTTTCCTTGGTGTGGAAAGAAAGACTATTCTTTGGTGAGAAAGAAAATTTTATTCCTTATTAAAGAAGTAATGTATTCCTTGTGCTAGAAGGAATAGGAAAAGAAGTCTTATAAATAGACAATACCTTGGCCAAAGGGTCCTCCCTATGGGGAGAGAGAATATAGAATGTGAAACAAAGAGAGAAAAAAATAGAATTTTGCTTGGGAGATAGCTAAAGAGGAGAGAGCAAATTGTTGCTTCCTTTGAGAAGATAGCCAAGGAGAGCTACTTGTGTAAGATTTGAACACAAAGAACAAAGAAAGAAAAGCTTGAAAGCTAACAGAGAAAGAAAAGCTTGAAAGCTTAGAGAGAAAAACAGAGAGAAGTTTCTAGAATGATTTTTGTTATTATTCAATGAATGAAAAAAAACTGTACAAGAGGTCCTATATATATAGCAACAGAAAAGGAAAACTAATTTCCACATTATGAGGTAATTAGTTATGGCATGTGTATTAATCACGTGTGAACATAAATAACTAATCTTCTATAAAGTACATGTAGTACAATCAATACACAACAGGTCTTGCAGTTTAGGTAGCTCCTCATATCGTTTATGCAACAGCCTATGCACTTCACCACACTAGTGCACTACACTTCACTGCACTAACTTCTTTCTCTTCTTCTTTTGACTTCTACCATCTTTGGATTTAGCATCTTTGCATTTCACATCTTCACATCCCCCCTCAAGATGAGCACCAGAACCATGGATATTGATGATGCTCATCCTAATAAGCAAAGAAGCTAATTGTCGAGCACTAAGCGCCTTTGCAAGTAAATCTGCTAATTGAGTGTGAGTAGGAGTGTAAAACAACTTAATCACTCTATCTTGCACCTTGTCCCCAACCAAGTGATAGTCAATTTCAATGTGTTTAGTCCTTTTGTGAAATATTGGATTCTCCCCTATGTATATTGCTGCTTGATTGTCACTGAAAAGCATTGCTGGTTGTGGATGATAAACCTCAAGATCCTTCAACAATGCTAACAACAAAGTTATTTCACAAACTATCACAACCAAAGCCCTGTATTCTGCCTTTGCAGAAGATCTAGAGACTATGGACTGCTCTTTAGACTTATGAAACGAAAGATTCTCCTAGCTTGTAATTCCATGCATATGCATGGATACACTTAAAAATATACAATAAGATGCATAATATAATTCTTATATATATAATTTAAATACGATTAATAGTCATTTTTATATTTTGTTAACTCTTTAAAAAATTTTGTAAGGATATTATTAGGTATAAAATGTAAATTCTTCATTTTTTTTTTAATTATTGTGAAACACTTTTTTTTAACGATTCATTTATTTTAGACTCTTTAGTTTTTGTACTTAATAACTCACTTGGATGAATATTTATGATGTGGTCCTACATTTGATTCTAAAATTAAAAAATAAAACTCTTTAAGAATAAATAATTTAGGATACACGGCGCAAATTTAGAAGTCTAATTTGAAATTCTAATTTGAGTTTCTCTTAGCTTCACTTATTATTATATATATATAGACTAACTTGTAACCCCATACATATGCAAGGATATACTTAAAAGATACACATTAAGATGCATAGTACAATAATCTTACATATATAATTTAAATATTATTAATAGTCATTCTTTTTTCTTTTTCTTTTTTTTACCTCTTTAAAAAGTCTTGTAAGAATGTTATTAGGTAGAAAATGTAAATCATCCATTTTAAAAAAAATATTTTTATATTTATTAATTCTAGACTCTTTGGTGTTTGTATACAATAACTCACTTTAATGGATATTTATGACATAGTTCCACATTTGATTCCAAAATGAAGAAATAAAACTCTCTCT
>CM043318.1:21113963-21149124 GCA_023736055.1 Quercus glauca | reverse complement strand
GCATACAAGTTGGATCTTCCAGGTGAGTATAACATTAGTGCTACATTTAATGTTTCTGATCTTTCTCCTTTTGATGTAGGTGACGATTCGAGGACGAATCCTTTTGAAGAGAGGGGGAATGATGAGAATCAACAAGCATTCAAGGATCCATTGCATGTTCCAGTTGGGCCTATTACTAAAGCAAGATCTAAGAAGATCAAAGAAGCACTTAATGGGCTAATTCAAGAGATTTGGGCTGATTCTAACATAGGACATTCCAAGCTTGGCCCAAAGGAAGATGAAGGCATAATAAATTTAATCTAAGCTATTGAGGGCTGATTTGGCTGAATTGGGCGTGATTTATGGCGAGGATTAATGGCTGATTGATTTTCCAGCTCCATATCAGTTAATATACATTTTTCCTACTCTAGAGCTTTTAATTTTAGACCAAATCTACTTTAATTTTAGGCTTTTATTATTTAGAACATTTTTAGCTATTTTTCCTATTTTGGATCTACTATTTTCAGACCAAATCAACTTTTATTTAGGGTTTTATTATTTAGTACGTTTTTTTATATTTTTTTATTTTCAATCATGCCTTATAAATAGCATGCACTCATTGTAATAGGGGATTATTGAATAAAAATCAGAAAAGGTGAGGCTTTGCTCTTCTTTTGGTTCTTCAAGAACTGTGAACTTATCAGGGATTCTTCCTTGTGGCATTCAAACTTTATACCTTTGGTTTGTGATTCAATTATAATCATTGGGTCAAGGTGTTACACTTATACCTTTGGTTCGCGTTTCGATTATAAACGTTGGGTCAGAGTTTCTATAAAAAATCTGAATTTTAGTTTTCTTAGGCAAGTATTCCAATATTTTTGTTGGGTCTCAAAGCGTGTCAATTGAGGTTCGCATCAATATTGCTTGATCACATTGTACTTGCTCCATATGCATTTCAAGTTTTTTTGCATTCAATGATATTGCTGTGTTATTGTGTTTCAAGAGATACTTGTTCTTGTGGTTCAAGAGCTTATCAGAATCTAGAGTTAGGTGTGAGTGAGTTTTGTTCAACTGTTCCCAACACATGCGTTAAGTCTAGAGTCTGTTGTAGGGTTTTGTCACGGAATAGCCAAAGGGGGAGATTGAAAGGTTGAATTTAATCAACCATCTTGCTGGCTTTATTCCGTGCCAAATTTGCTTGTATTTTAGCAATTAGTAACCCTGTATTTAGGTGGGATTCATGTAAGGGTAGTGTGTGAAGAAATGCTCAAGATTGTGCAAAAATGCAGAGACTCGCAGTTGACTCGTGACTGGCAAGCCGCCAACTGCAGCACACGTGAGAAGCACGCAGGGGAGTTGAAGGGTCATGCCTGCTGTCGCACTACAGGACAAAAGTCTCAAGCTGGTCAGGCCGTTAACTCGCGACTGGAACTCGCGACTCAGACCAGTCGCGAGGCCAAGCCGCCAGACCACTCTGTTTAGGAAAAACTGACTCTTCGTATTCCAAATACACACCACTATATATAGACTCTTATACCCACCAAATGTAGAGAGCTTCCAGAGAGAATTTTGAGAGAGAAACCCTAGAGAAAAACAAGATTGATTCATCCACAATCTTCACCTAAGAGACTCTTCAAATTCCTCTACTCTCTTCCTCTCTATTGATACATCCTTGAGAGGTTTTTGACCAAATTCTTTTCTTACCATACCCATATCTGTGAAAAGGTTCATTTGGTACTTTGGGAAGCAGTTAGGAAGGAACCAATTCATATTAGTTGATGTTATAGGCTATAGCAAAATCCAGTAAGCTAGAAAAGAAAAAGGTTCGGCGCAACTTCGTTGGAGCAAGAAGCTTGGAGGGCTTAGGTACATCGGGTAGATTAGGCTTGGAGGGTCTATTGCTGTTCATGTATCCCAACTACATTTTCTAGTGGATTATTGACCGCTTGGAGGGCGGTGGAGAGGTTTTACGCCGATAGCTTCGGTTTCCTCTTCGATAACACATTGTGTGTTGTCCGTGTGTTTGCATCTTCCTTCCCTTTATTTTTGCCATTTATTTTCTGTTGTGGATGTGTTTATATTTGGCTTAGTTTGTTTATCAATTCTATGTTTAGCTTATGTTCATGTTCACGTTAATCGTTTGATATTAAGCTTGAATTGATATTTTGTAATTTGGGGTCTAAACGTTCAAGGGTGGTTTATACCCATTTTGAACATTCAAATTAAAACATATGAACAAAAGCATGTTAATGGCAAAGTTGAATATGCCTATGGGTCCACAATATACATATACGAATTCCAAGAATGCAAACATTCTGAAAGTTCAAAATGGGTATACAACACCCTTGAGCGTTTAGACCCCAATTACAAAATTATCAATTCAAGCTTTATATCAAACAATTAATGTGCGGAAAATGATAACAAGCTTATAACAGAATTGATAACAAATTTAAGCCAAATATAAATACATCCACAGCAGTAAATATAAGGCAAAGATAAAGGGAAGGAAGATGCAAACACACGGACAACACACGATGTGTTATCGAAGAGGAAACCGTAGCTATCAGCGTAAAACCTCTCCACCGCCCTCCAAGCGGTCAAATAATCTACTAGAAAATGTAGTTGGGCTACATGAATAGCAATAGAACCTCCAAGCCTAATCTACCCAGGTACCTAAGCCCTCCAAGCTTCTTGCTCCAATGGGGTTGCGCTGAACCTTTTTCTTTTCTAGCTTACCGGATTCAGCTACTAGACCATAGCATCAATCAACGTAAATTGGTTCCTTCTTAATTGCTTCCCAACAGTACCAAATAGACCTTCTCACAGACGTGGGTGTGGTGAGATAAGGATTTGGCTAAAGGCCTCTCAAGGGTATGACAATGGAGAGGAAGAGAGTAGAGAAATTTGTAGAGTCTCTAAGGTAAAGATTGGGGATGAGGCAATCTTGTTTTTCTCTAGGATTTCTCTCACAAAATTCTCTTTGGAAGCTCTCTCAATATGGTGGGTATAAGGGTGTATTTATAGTAGGGTGAGAAGGGAATGCAAAACGTCAGTTTTTGCCAAACAGGGCAAATTGGCAGCTTGGTCTCGCGGCTTGTCCAAGTCGCGACGTAACGGCCTGCCAGTCGCGATTCACCCGCGAGTCCGAGCCGCGAAGCTCTGTTTTTCTTGCACACTTTTGAGCTTTTCTTCACATCTTCTCACACACTACCCTTAAAATTTTTCCACCTAAATACAGGGTTACTAAGTGCTAAATTACAAGCAAATTGGTCACGGAATAAAGTCAATTAGATGGTTGATTAAATTCAACCTTACACATTCAAAGAAAACTAAAACAAAGTGGCCCAAAACATTTAGTTATAAAACTGCTCATATGATATCAAAGGGAAATATTACTACCTCGTAGGTGTAATCCATAAGATATCAATAAACCTAGCAATATATGTCGGCGGTGTGCAACTCCAATACTTGGACTACAAATATACCGCACTTAATGATAGACATAACCATTGCCTCCACGAATTGTGCTAGACCCATAATAAAAACAAATATCAAGCCAATGGTTTCTAAATCAACATTCGATATATCACATATATTAATCATAGCATCTAGTTTTATCGAACAATAGTTCTAAAACAAAATTATGCAGAAAAATTACTGCAGAATTTTGAAACACCAAGAAAACGGTTTTCTTTAATTCTAAATCTCGATCACATGTTATACAAGCATGATATTGAAGACCGCTCTGATACCAATTGTTGGAAAATTGGTTTTGCATCTCATACAAAACACACAGCGGAAGCAACAATCACGGATCTACTTCATTCATGAAAGATAACATGTAACCTTGAATTCTAGAACAAAGAATAAAAAGCGTACCTTGATGCAGTGAAATTCAAAAACAAGAATTGAGAATACCTTTAATCTTCATCTCAATTCCACATAGTACCCTAGAAGTGTGGTCTCTCAATCAGTCTTTTGTATGATGATTCTCAAAGAAAGTTCTTCTTCTCATTATAGAGAAAAATTGTTTTCTTTTCTTTTCATCATATTTACATCTCAAATACCTTAGTGGTTACTTTATTTAATAACTCTTATTAAATAAATAACTGATTATCTAATTGGGTTAGCCTTTTGCACCTATCCAATTGGGTTTTAGTTTGTGGTTTGAGATGAGACCAAAGGGAACAAATAAGACTCTAGGTCCAATGGGCCTTGAGTTTTTGTGTCAACTCTTAACAAGTCCAAAGTTACCATTAATTATATTTAATACCACTATATAAATATAATTGCACTCTAGGCTTTATTAATAAATTATATCCCAAGGCCCTAATGATATCATTTGACCCCTCTATGAAATATCCATAGTAAACAAAGTCATAAAGAACTGTTACTTTGTAAACTACTATTTTATCTTTGAGTACTTAGTTTAATCTTTTAGTTATTCACATTTATTGAAATTCAATTTCAATAAATATAAGCTTTAGTAACTCCTTGCTAAAGTAGGTGCCCAGAATAACTAGTTTCCATCAAACTTATCTCAAGGGGATAATTTGTGTCTCTACAAAGAGATTATGGATTTCATCTTGAGAATATGTGTTCCCTCAATACTACGTGTGATTACCCAACATACTGAGGTTTTGACCGTGAATATTAGATCTCACTCCTGATATATCAAAGTAACTGTTGGATTCTAAGACTTTAGGTTTAAATGTATAAGAACTTCAATTTGTAATGTTGTCAAACCATGATCAAAATGTTTAGTCTTATTTTTAGACTTGCTCAAAGTATGTTTATGTGTAAAGTTGGAATCGAGTGTACTGCAGGATTTACTGTGTAAATCTGCCTAGCTTGATCGATCGAAACTCGTGCAGATTATTTTTTTTTGCAGAATTTTCCAACTCAGTCCAAGCTTGTTTGACATGTAAGATTTTATGTTTTGCTTTAAGTATAAAAGGAAAAACCCTAGCCATGTTTTACTGTTGTTGCAGTTGTTGTTTATGCTGTGTATGTGAATCTCTTGTGAGATCTAGAGGTGTTTGCCTTCACATATACTTAGGGTTATCAAGAATCAAGATTTAGGTCAAGAGCTTGATGATCATTCAGTTGTTACATTAAGAGCTTAAAGATACAAAAGCAGGAGTGCTTGTACTTGCTGTGAATCCAAGAAAGAAATTGTCCGTGGACTCAGAGTTATCACATGGTTGTGGTAGTAAATTTCCTACTTGATGTAGTAATAGGATGTTAGTGGTGTAAGTCACTATTGTGTAATCTTCAATTTTTTCATAGTGGATTTGTTTTAGTTTGAGCATAGCTAGGTTAAATCTTCCCCAGGTTTTTTACCGGTTTAGTTTTCCTAGGTTATCATATTGTTGTATTTTTATTTTTCACACTTTACAATGATATGATATATTTGTGTTAACCTAGATCTGATAATTTGATTAAGTAATTACTTGGCTAATTAACTAGGTTAATCCAGTTGTGTTTTAAGGAGTCTAAAAATGTACAAGTGGTATCAGAGCGGGTTAGCTCTTGTGTTTAGATCTTTTGATCTAAGAGTTGATCATTGACCCCTGTTGTCATGGAACACGGTCACTCTCTTGTTATCCCACCTCACTTTGATGGGAATAATTATTCTTATTGGAAAGTAAGGATGAAAGAATTTCTGAAATCTATGGATGAGAGAGTTTGGAATTCCGTTGAATATGGATGGGAGAAGCCTACTACTACTGTTAGTGAGTGGCAAACTTCTCAAAAAGAGGAAGCTGATTTTAATAGCAAAGTTATGAATGCTATTTTTAATGCTGTTTCTATAGAGGAATTCAAGAGAATCTCTAATGTTGAGATTGCTCACACTGCATGGAATATTCTCCAAACTGTGCATGAAGGCACAAAGGCAGTTAAGATTAACAAACTGCAGCAGTTAACTAGTAGGTTTGAAAGCATTAGGATGTTTGATGATGAAAGTTTTGATGAATTCTATGCTAAGCTGAATGATATTGTTAACCCTGCTTATAATTTAGGTGAAATCTATGATCAACCTAAAATTGTTAGGAAGATACTTAGATCTTTGACTAAGGATTTAGACCCAAAGTAACTGCCATCATTGAGAGTAAGGATGTGGACTCCATCCTTGTTGATGAACTTGTAGGATCTCTTCAGTCCTATGAGTTGGACTTACCTAAGACTAGTAAATCCAAATCAATGGCTCTTAAGTCTGTTGATGATGTTGATGTGAATGGATTTGATGATGAGCTCTCTATTGCAGAGATTTCCTATCTCGTCAAGAACTTTAGAAGCTTTCTTAGGAACAACAATAGAAAGGCAAGAGGTAAAAATAATGCTAAACCTAGAAATTTTAGGAGGAATGATCCCATTAAGGTGAATAACACTGAAAAACCTAAAGAGAAAGTAGGTCAACCTTCTAATAATTCAATGGGTCAACAATGTTTTGGTTGTCAAGGGTATGGTCATGTGAAATCAGAATGTCCAACATTCTTGAGGTCTAAGGGTAAGGATATGGCTATAACCCTAAGTGATGATGAAGTTTCTGACAATGATGTTAGAACATATGTGATTCACTTGTTAGGAACATATGTCACTATTTTATGTAATTGGCTAATCTTTTGACAAAACGCACTTTACTTGTATTTGGGTAGATTTAGGGTGTGTTTAATACTTCAAGAAATCTTGTTTCAAGATCAAGTGTTAAAACTATGCAAGTCTGTCCAAGATTTAAGCTGAAAAGTACAAGTTCATTAAAGCCTGACAGCTAGCATCTATCGAGCTTGAAGAGCTGTTCCAACCCTGTGGCTCGACAGCTGCTCGATAGATGGCTATCTGTCGAGGTTTAAGAATTTAAGAATTTCTAATATGATTTTCTTGTAATCCGTGATTATGTGTTTGGGTCTTCTTTTCTCACAACCCTAGACATATAAAAGGATTATTTTAAGAGCTGTCAAAGTGGACACCAGTTGCATAAGTGTTGAGCAAAGTCTGTTCAAGCAAATTGTTACCGGAGACAGAATTTGTCCTAGTTCATCTTTCTTGTGAAGAAGTTATTGTGTTTGTGCATCGTAGGGTTTTGTAACCAAGTATCTTCTAGATCTTCATCGTGTGATGAATTGAAGAATTTTGAAGCCAACAACCTTCTCTAGTTGGTGATTGAAGTCGCATACTGGGATCTGCGCAATTGGTTAGTCACATACTGGAAGCCGTGCTTTACAAGGAGAAATTATCACTACAGAATAAGTCCAATTAGGTATTGAGGTAAAGGTTTAACTGTAGGTTGGTATAAGGTACTGAGATTTCTTTACTTGTAACAGTTTGTTGTTAGGATTGGTGCCCTTAAATCCTATTGTAAGATGCTATGTATGATATTAAGTGTGACATTGTGTTAGACATTATGTATGACTTAATATTATGTTTAATAAATTTGTTTTATTATTATCTGAAATAATGGTAACATGAATATTCGGATATTATCATATAGTCCATGAGATGCATAGTATGTGATTTATGTGAAGAGTCACAGAAGATATAAATCACAAGTTCTTTGTAAACTCAGAATTATAGTTCGTAGTCGGTGATGAAATTGGGCATTTCATCTGCGAAGACTATAACATATCAACTACGATGATTTGTCTTGATCATGGAAGTGGAGACTTCTAGTTGATGTGTTAATATGTTTTAAGAGTTAAGACATATTGAACTGGACCGCCATGAGATTTATTATTTGCCTAAGGAGTGTCAAATGAATAATAAATTTCATGACTTGTATTTGCATGAACTCTTAATCCTGAGAGAATAATGGACCTGATCATAAGATGTAGGTTGCTTTGATATATTAGGAGTGAGATCTAAAGTAATGGTCAAAACCTCAGTATGTTGGGCAGCCACATTAAGTGTTGATGGAACATGTATTCTTAAGATGGAATTCATAGTCTCTTAATGGAGATATAAAATATTCCCTTGAGATAAGTTTAATGGGTTTGTTATTCAGAGAGTTAGGCCTAACCACTTTAGTAAGTAGTTACTAAAGTATATATTTATGGAATAGGATTTCATAAATATATAATGAATAACATTAAAGGATTAAACCGGGTACTCAAGGATCAAGATGTAGTAATTTACAAAGTGGCAGTCTATATTAATAACTTTGTATTACTACGAATATTTTATGAAGGGGTTGCATGTATAATAAAGTATTGGGATATAATATATAGATAAGACCTAGAGTGCAACTATATTTATATAGTGGTATTAAATATAGTTAATGGTAACTTTGGACTTGTCAAGAGTTGACAGAAAAACCCAAGGCCCATTGGAGCTAGTGTCTTATTGGTCCCTTTTGGTCCCACTCCAAGCCACATACCTAAGCCCAATTGGTAAGGCCCAAAAGGCCAGCCCAATTAGATATATTGGTTAGATACAAAGGGAAAAACGTACAGAAAATTATGGGTAAGAAAATCACCATTGTAGTGGTGTGAAAGTGGGTTTTTGGTACTCACTAGTTATCCCTTTGTTACCAATTTGAGAGACCACACATCTTGGGCGATTAGTGGAATTGGAGTGAAGATTAAGAGTATTCCCAAGTGCTTCAATCTTCGGTTTTGTAATTCACCGCTTCAAGGTACGATCTCTTGTTTTCAAATTCTGAAATTTACTTAGTACGTGTTAGCAATATTGAATGAAGTACATCCGTTCAAAACTTACTTTTCCGCTGCGCACTCTCATTTAATTCCATCAAATGGTATCAGAGCGGTCTTCAATTTCGTATTGTTTAACATGTTTGTGAGTTTTAGAATTGGAGAAGATAGTTTCATATTGTTAGAAGATTAAGTTTTTAATTTTCTGCATGTTGTTGAAACTATGATTTGATGAAAACTGAAATTGGTGTTATGATGTTGTTTAATTTTAAATTTAAGTATGTTAAATTCAATCTTAAGGCTATAACATCAATAGAATTCAGTTTTGACATTGATCTCTATCTATCATGTTCGTTTTCAAGATGTTTGTTCATGAAAACCCGTAGAAAACTGCCTTAGAAAATTTTTGGAAATTTGAGATTCGCGATTTTCGATCGATCGAAAATCACTTTCGATCGATCGAAAGAGACAGTGATCAGACGCTTTAGAACGATAGTTTTTCGATTGCTAGTCGATCGATCGAATCTGTTTTTCGATCAATAAAAGGCAATCGAGTATCAATCGAAAGTGTCAGATGATCAAGTTCGAATTTCTTAAATTTTTCGATCGATCGAGGGGCACTTTCGATCGATCGAAAGAAAGAAAATCAGAAATTTTTCTAAGTGTTTTGACATGTAAAAAAGTAAGACTATGTGTAATTAAATTATGCATGTTTTAAAACTAAAAACCTTTCTTTTAAAACATCTAGTGGGAGAGAGATACCAGGGTTGGATCTCACGGCCTCCATTGTCGATTCATAGTAGTATGGAATAAATACTTTGTCTTTGCCTTGAGCTTAGCATTCCATGCGGAGAGTATTTATTTCATGGTCCTACAAGATTGAATTTCTTGGTTTATAGTGGTTTGATCATACACCTTGTCTTTGCCTTGAGCTTAGCATTCCAAGCGGAGGGTGTTTTGTATCATGGTACTACAAAATAAGCTTGTTAAGGGGATGAAATGTGGCTACACATGATTCTAGACAGTGCTATACACTAGACTAAATATTATAGTATCCTCTATGCTGAGTTCTTACTATCATTATTTAGAGGCCAAATATATATAACGGCATATTATTAGTGTTTGATAAGAGTTATCATGATAGCACTAATGATGAGAATAGTTCTCAATCAATCATAGTATTTTATATTCACTCTATGCTGAGGGATATTGAATATGGGATTGGGTTGTCGTTGCATATATTATAGGCGTAAAACCCATTTTCGTCCCTACATTTTCACCCGATTCTCACTTTGGTCCCTATCTTTTATTTTCACCGCTTTTAGTCCCTAAAATAAAAAAAGTGATCTCGTTTTTGTCCCTACCGTCAGTGCTCTAACGGCAAAGTCCTACGTGGCAGACGGAAGACCCTATTAACTGACGTGGCATTGATGTGGCGCTGACGTAGCAATTAAAATATTATTAAAAAATATTATTTGGCATTTTTATATGCCACATCAGCATTATTTGAATTTAAAAAAAGCCATGTCAGTTTAATTAAAAAAATAAAAATAATTTATATTTTTCATTTTCAATTTAATTCAAACTAAATTAAAAAAAATTAAATCTAATTTTATTATTATTATTATTGCTTTCAGTATTTTGTAGGTAGGAACACAAGAACTTGTTCATGATGTTCTTCCGAATCCAAGAACAATTAAACCCAAAACAAGGGCACAATCAAACCCAGTACAATGCAAAATTTCACACAAAATCCATATCCTCCACCGACACCTCCAGAACATGAAAGAATCATCAAACCCAAACCCACATGAGAAAACCAACCCAGAAAAATCATCAAACCTCCAACCCGGAAAAATGTCAAACCCAGAAACCTCTAACCCAGAACTTCATTCTTCATGTTCTTCTCCAAATCAAGACAAACCCAATTGACTAACCCACTCAAAATCAATCTCAGCACAAAAAATTCCAACACAATCAACATTGAAACCTCTAGGAAATCAAACCCATAAATCCAGAAAAATATACAAATCCGCATAAAAAAAAAAAAAAAAAAAAAAAAAAAAAAAAAAAAAAAAAAAGAACAATCCCAGAACAGCTTGGGCAAAATCTTAGAACACAAACAAACTCAGAACACATACAAACCCAGAACATCAAGGGCAAAAAAAAAAAAAAAAAAAAACACAAACACAAGCAAACCCAAAATCCAAAACCAATACAACCATTTTTATTTTTGCTTCAAATCTTTCTTCCAAATCCCTAGAGAACAAAGAAGATTTCCTCGCCGATCCGGTTACTGACGAGGTTTTCGCCAGGCTCCTCCTCCATCCTATTCACGCTCAATAGAACTTCGTTGACTGTCCATCGAAGCCTTCTAGGAGCCAAAACGACATCGCCGCTGTGGGTGAGGATAAAATCTTGTCCTTCGCGAAGATTCTCACGCCGTCCGATGCCAACAACGGCGGTAGATTTTCTGTCCTGAGGTTCTGCGTCGACTCAATCTTTCCTCCGCTGAACTACAAGGCTGAGCCGCCAGTGCAGACCTTGTCAGTCACTGACGTTCACGGCGTGGTCTGCTTGTGAGTTTGTGAGCTCCGGCGCCTGGTGGAGAAGAAGGCTGAGCTTGTGAGCTTAGTGGTAGAGAGAGTAGGGTGAAGAGAGAGAAAGGGAGTTTGAGATTAGTGGTAGGGATTGTAGAAGATTTTTTTTAAGCTGATGAGGTTAACCAAAAACAAAAACAAAAACAAAAACAAAAAGAATTAAAAAAATTAGATTTAAGGTTTTTTTTTTTTTCAAATTTAATTTACTTTTTTTTTTTTAAATTTTCTTAGCTGGCTTTTTTTATTAATTTAAATGCTGACATGGCATTTAAAAAATGTTAAATATATTTTTTATTATTATTTTATTAACAACGTCAGTGCCACGTCAGCTAATAAGGTCTTCTGTCTGCCACGTAGGACTTTGCCGTTAGAGCACTAACGGTAGGGACAAAAACGAGATCACTTTTTTGATTTTAGGGACTAAAAACGGTGAAAATAAAAAGATAGGGACTAAAGTGAGAATCGGGTGAAAATGTAGGGACGAAAATTGATTTTACGCCTATATTATATTATGGTTTTATTAAGGTTCCATACTATATGTTTGTATGCTAAATTGATAATGTCCATTTTATTTATCATATTCATGTTTATTGTTTTCAGATTTGAACATGGCATCTTTTAGCCCACTTGTAGCTATTCTTAATCAAAACAAACTGACTGGATCCAACTATGTTGACTGGAAAAGAAACTTGGACATAGTTCTCACTGCTGAAGAGCATAAGTATGTTCTTGCTAAACCATGTCCTAACTTTCCTTCATTAGATGCTCCTCTTGAGGAAAAACAACGATATGATCGTTGGCAGAAATCTAATGGAATGGCCAAGTGCTACATCCTAGCATCTATCTCAAATGTTCTACAGCATCAAATGCAGGGTGTAGAACTAGCTTCAGACATCATGTTAAGTCTGAAGGAGATGTTTGGTGAGCAAGGCCGTTCTGCAAGGCAAGAAACCATGAGGCAAATTTATAATACTAGAATGGCTGAGGGAAGTTCAGTGAGAGAGCATTGTCTTACAATGATCTCTAATCTGAACACATTGGAAGTTTTAGGTACTGATATAGATGGAGAATCCCAAGTGGATATGATACTCCAGTCGCTACCAGAATCATTCAAGGAATTCAAACTGAATTATAATATGAATAAAAAGATTTATACCTTGTCTGAATTAATGAATGAATTGGTAGCGGCAGAAGGCATTCTTGGTACTTCCAATGTTGAAGTCAATGTTGGTGAAGCTTCTACTTCTCAACCTAAGTCGAAAGGCAAGGGTAAGAAGAAGAAGAAGAAGGACTTCATCAAACAAGAGGGTAAACAAATTGCCTTAGGGGTTGCTGATAAAGGAAAGAAGATCAAAGGAAAGTGTTTCCATTGTGGTGAGAAAGGACATTGGAAGAGGAATTGTCCAGTATTCAAGGCTGCCAAGAATAAAGGTATGAATGATACATTTCTTCTTGAAATATGTTTGGTATAGAATCCCACGGATTCCTGGTGTGTGGATTCAGGTTGTACTAATCATATCTGCAATTCTTTGTAGGGGTTTCAGGAGACCAGAAAGCTTAAAGAAGGGGAGTTGTTTCTTACTTTGGCTGATGGGAGTAGGATTCCAGTTGTAGCTGTTGGTGTTTATAATTTGTGTTTTCAATCTAGAGTTCTAATATTAGAAGATTGTTTGTATGTACCTAATGTACGTAGGAATTTAATTTCTGCTACTTACTTAGGTAAACAAGGATATTGTGTTATCCTAAAAGACAATGTTGTAATAAAGAAGGATAAAGTGTTTATCTGTTATGACAATATTGTGGATGGTCTTTATATTTTAACTCCTGATAAGCATGAATTATATAATTCTGAATTAGATGCTAACTCTCATGTAAAATCATTAAAGAGAAAGTTTCCTTCTACTAATGATGCATATCTTTGGCACTTGCGTTTAGGTCATATTAATTCAAACAGAATTCAAAGACTAATCAAAGATGGACTCTTAGGGCCCATGGACTTTGATGAATTTCCAGTTTGTGAATCTTGTTTGGAAGGTAAAATGACCAAACGACCTTTTTACTACAAAAGGTAGAAGAGCCCAAGAATTGCTAGAATTAGTGCATTCTGATGTTTGTGGTCCTATGTCAATCCAGGCAAGAGGTGGCCATGAGTATTTCATTACTTTCACTGATGATTACTCAAGATATGGTTATGTGTACCTAATGAGACGGAAGTCCGAAGCCTTTGAAAAGTTCAAAGAGTTTAGGGCTGAAGTTGAGAATCAATTAGGTAAACACATAAAAGCCATTCGATCTGATCGAGGTGGTGAATACCTCTTTGGGGATTTCAAGGATTACTTAACTAAGAATGGGATTGTATCCCAATTGACTGCACCTGGAACTCCACAACAGAATGGTGTAGCAGAAAGAAGGAATAGGACTCTTTTGGAAATGGTTAGGTCCATGATGAGTTATTCAACTCTACCTATTTCCTTTTGGGGATATGCATTAAACACAGCAATGTATCTTCTGAATTTAGTACCTTCGAAGTCTGTTCCTAAAACACCTGTGGAATTGTGGAATTGGCGTAAGCCTAGTATGAGACATCTCCATATTTGGGGTTGTCCAGCACATGTGTTAAAAGGAAAGTCTGACAAGTTACAGTCTAAAACAGAAGTGGTTTTCTTTGTTGGGTATCCAAAAGGAACTGTTGGAGGTTTATTCTATAGTCATAAAGATAATAAAGTGTTTGTTAGCACAAATGCCAAATTCTTGGAAAATGACTATATGAATGATTACACTCCTAAAAGTAGAGTTGTTTTGGCTGAAATGAATGAATCTGTAAATAAACAACCAATAGATGAAACTAGGGATGATGTGGCTGTATTAGATACACCACAAGATACTACTAATGTGATGTCTAGTACACAAGTGCCTCGTCGTAGTGGGAGAATTGTTCGTCCTCCTATAAGATTCATAGGTTTGGGAGAAACCTATGAAGCTATCTCAGAAGAGGTTGAATCGAATCCCTACACACATGATGAAGCAATGAATGATATAGATGCACATCATTGGGTCCAAGCTATGAAATCTGAATTAGATTCCATGCATTCCAATCAAGTTTGGAATCTTGTAGAGGCGCCTAACGGCATTAAACCTGTTGGTTGCAAATGGGTTTACAAGAGAAAGAGAGGGATAGATGGGAAGGTTGAAACCTTTAAAGTAAGGCTAGTGGCGAAAGGGTATACTAAAAAAGAAGGTATAGATTATGATGAAACCTTTTCTCCAGTAGCAATGCTTAAATCTATCAGAATTCTCTTATCCATTGCTGCTCATTTTGATTATGAGATTTGGCAAATGGATGTCAAGACTGCATTTCTTAATGGCAATCTTGAAGAGGAAATCTATATGTTGCAACCGGAAGGTTTCATAGCAAAGAACCAAGAGCATTTGGTATGCAAGTTGCAAAGGTCCATTTATGGACTTAAGCAAGCATCTAGGTCATGGAACATCAGGTTTGATCAAGCAATCAAGACATTTGGTTTTGAACAAAATCCTGATGAACCATGTGTGTACAAAAGACATCAAGATAAAGTAATAATGTTCCTAGTGCTTTATGTTGATGATATTCTACTCATTGGAAATGATGTAGGGGTAATGTCATCTGTAAAGGTTTGGTTGTCAAGTCAATTTGATATGAAGGACTTGGGTGAGGCTAACTTTATTCTAGGGATCAAGCTTTGGCGAGATCGCAAGAATAAGATGTTAGGCTTATCACAAGCTGGATACATAGATAAGGTTCTAGAACGGTTTAGCATGCAAAACTCCAAGAAAGGATTGCTTCCTTTCAGACATGGAGTTCCTCTGTCTGATGACCAAAGGCCTAAGACTCAAGAGGAAGTAGATATAATGAGACAAGTTCCTTATGCTTCTGCAGTAGGAAGTCTCATGTATGCCATGCTTTGTACTAGACCAGATATCTGCTATTCAGTTGGCATGGTCAGCCGATATCAATCAAATCCAGGACCAAAACATTGGCAAGCTGTAAAGCATATTCTCAAGTATCTACGGAGAACGAGAGATTATATGCTTGTTTACCATTGTGAGGATTTGATTCCCATTGGCTATACAGATTCAGATTTTCAATCGGATCTAGATTTTAGAAAATCCACTTCAAGATGTGTTTTCACCTTGGGAGGTGGAGCCATTAGTTGGCGGAGTATTAAGCAATTATGTATTGCAGACTCCACCATGGAAGCAGAATATGTTGCTGCTTGTGAAGCAGCAAAGGAAGCTGTATGGCTCAAGAAATTCCTCTCTGACCTTGGTGTAATAAGAATGGAGCAAGTTCCAATCACATTGTTTTGTGATAACAGTGGAGCAGTTGCACAATCTAAAGATCCAAGGAATCACAAGAAAGGAAAGCACATTGAGAGGAAGTACCATATCATTCGAGATATTGTTGCTCGTGGAGATGTGGTGGTAGCAAAGATTGAAAGTGCAAACAATCTAGCAGATCCATTTACCAAAGCCTTGCCTCAAAGGACTTTCGAGTCACATTTGGCGGGAATGGGAATTAGATTAGTGCACAATAGTCTTTAGGGCAAGTGGGAGATTGTTAGGATTGGTGCCCTTAAATCCTATTGTAAGATGCTATGTATGATATTAAGTGTGACATTGTGTTAGACATTATGTATGACTTAATATTATGTTTAATAAATTTGTTTTATTATTATCTGAAATAATGGTAACATAAATATTCGGACATTATCATATAGTCCATGAGATGCATAGTATGTGATTTATGTGAAGAGTCACAGAAGATATAAATCACAAGTTCTTTGTAAACTCAGAATTATAGTTCGTAGTCGGTGATGAAATTGGGCATTTCATCTGCGAAAACTATAACATATCAACTACGATGATTTGTCTTGATCATGGAAGTGGAGACTTCTAGTTGATGTGTTAATATGTTTTAAGAGTTAAGACATATTGAACTGGACCGCCATGAGATTTATTATTTGCCTAAGGACTGTCAAATGAATAATAAATTTTATGACTTGTATTTGCATGAAATCTTAATCCTGAGAGAATAATGGACCTGATCATAAAATGTAGGTTGCTTTGATATATTAGGAGTGAGATCTAAAGTAATGGTCAAAACCTCAGTATGTTGGGCAGCCACGTTAAGTGTTGATGGAACATGTATTCTCAAGATGGAATTCATAGTCTCTTAATGGAGATATAAAATATTCCCTTGAGATAAGTTTAATGGGTTTGTTATTCAGAGAGTTAGGCCTAACCACTTTAGTAAGTAGTTACTAAAGTATATATTTATGGAATAGGATTTCATAAATATATAATGAATAACATTAAAGGATTAAACCGGGTACTCAAGGATCAAGATGTAGTAATTTACAAAGTGGCAGTCTATATTAATAACTTTGTATTACTACGAATATTTTATGAAGGGGTTGCATGTATAATAAAGTCTTGGGTTATAATATATAGATAAGACCTAGAGTGCAACTATATTTATATAGTGGTATTAAATATAGTTAATGGTAACTTTGGACTTGTCAAGAGTTGACAGAAAAGCCCAAGGCCCATTGGAGCTAGTGTCTTATTGGTCCCTTTTGGTCCCACTCCAAGCCACATACCTAAGCCCAATTGGTAAGGCCCAAAAGGCCAGCCCAATTAGATATATTGGTTAGATACAAAAGGAAAAACGTACAGAAAATTATGGGTAAGAAAATCACCATTGTAGTGGTGTGAAAGTGGGTTTTTGGTACTCACTAGTTATCCCTTTGTTACCAATTTGAGAGACCACACATCTTGGGCGATTAGTGGAATTGGAGTGAAGATTAAGAGTATTCCCAAGTGCTTCAATCTTCGGTTTTGTAATTCACCGCTTCAAGGTACGATCTCTTGTTTTCAAATTCTAAAATTTACTTAGTACGTGTTAGCAATATTGAATGAAGTAGATCCGTTCAAAACTTACTTTTCCGCTGCGCACTCTCATTTAATTCCATCATTTGTTGTGATAATAGTGGATTCTCGGGAGTGGTGACTTTAAAATCACCCGATGAGGTTTTTGCCGTGTAGGTTTTCGCAAACAAATCACTGTGTCAATTTATTTTCCGCTACATATTTAGTTTAATTGGTGATTTGTTTGTGCTACCACGTGCTTTGCATGTTAATTTGATTAATTAATAAATTTGGCTAATTAATCAATTAATTCCATCACAAGGGGTTAATACGTGTTTGGCCTATCAAATGAGTCTGGTAGTGATGAGGATGGAAACTTCATTACTTTCACTGCTACTGCTGTAGTTGATAAAAGTGTTGCTGTTGAGGAGAACCATTCTAATGGAGAACTCTTTGAGGATGCAGATTTACAAGAAGCCTACAATAAACTTTGTAAAGTTACTGCAAAGGATGCTATGAGTGTTGATTTAGGTTTAAAGAAAATTGCATCTTTTGAACTTGATAAGAAATATTTGCTTGTGAAACTGTTTGATGCTAATGAATTGTTGAATAATGTGAAGACTGCGAGCATGCTTTTACTTGATAAAATTAAAAATTTGGAACATGAATTATCTATTGCTAGAGAATAAACAAATAGGTCTGCTAGTTCCAAACTTGATTATATGCTGAGTGTTCAAAAGTCTCTCTCAGACAAAACTGGCTTAGGTTTCGTAGAAAGCATCTCTGTGCCTGAATCATGTTCCACAAACTTTGTTCCTTCTTTTGAGCCCTCTGTGAGTGAGGTTGTCAAATCTATAGAAGTTACACCTCCTAGGAAGATTAGGATTGATCTTCAAAAGTCTAAACTTAAGGCTTCTAACCCTCTTAAGGGCAAGTTGCATGATAGACCTGCATGGGTTTGTCATTTTTGTGAAAAGTCTGGGCACATTCGTCCAAACTGTTTCAAGTTGCAAGCTGCTAAGTGAGCAAATAAGCCAAAAGTACCTGTGCCTCAAGCACAAGATCCTATGGTACTTATTGGTGAGTTGGTAAAGGCTCTAAACCTATATTCCAATCCTGGGGTTGGTCATCATTCTAATGTGAATAATAACTCCAATGCTAGTGTTACATCTAAAAAGTTTTGGATGCAAAATGCTCAATCTAATTGAGTCTTTCTGACTTGGTCCTTGTACTTCATCGCTCGACTCTTTGTGACCATTCCTCTTTGTTGTTTTTGTTCTCTTTGTTTTTTCTAGGATTTGCATTGCATAACATTCATGCATTTTATTCTAGGTTGTTTTTGTTATTTCTTTTCAAAAATTAAAAAAAAAAAAAAAAAACAGAAAAGGAAAGCAAAATGTGTTTTGCATTATTTTTCTTGGATTTGAAATCAAGGTTGGCCAATTTATTTTTACATAACATGTTTATGTACCTTATTTAACTTTGATGAGCTTATTTATTGCATTTTACTAGTTTGAGCTTTGTAGTGCATGTTGTGTGGGAAGATGTTTAAGTTTTTGTCATGATCTTGAAGTCACATGCCTTTAATTGTTGGATTTGAACTTAATGAGAAAGGCATAAATAATTATCTCACCACTGTTTACTAGCCAATCATGAACATCTTAGTGCATATCATAAGATTTTGTACTCGAGAAAGTGTAGCACATGCACAAAAAGAACATAAGGTGTAGCTTGGGTTTAAATGCTAAAATTGGTGTGTATATTATTGGGCTATAATAATTTCAAATCAAATAAAATTGTTGTGTATATTATCCTGACTATTTTAATAAGTTTCTGATAAAATAAAATTGGTGTGTACATTATAACGCAAATCAAGAAACTTACATGATTGGAAGCTTGTTTTCTAGGAGATGTGGAAGTTATATGATGTAACTCTTTAGGTGATAGTCTCTTTCAAATTTATGTGATGAATTTTGTAGATATTGTGATTGCTTACCATTCACATATCACCTCACATGTATCTCAAGCTTTTGCTAGTTGCACACACTACACAAGTTACTCTTTGCTAAACTTTGTACACGTTATTGTGTGTGATTTTGTTTTGGCCATCCAAGATTGAAACTTCCTTGAGTTCAATGCAAAATGGGTTTGAAGTTTGAGATTTTAAGGAAAATTGATTGAAACTTTTTTGTTTGGGAGATCTGGGTTCTATACAAGTGTTTTTGAAAAGTATTTCATCTCATACTCATGCATTCAATTCATAAAATACTATGCTTTGAGGTGTTTTTGCATAACAATGTTCTGTTTTTCAAAAAAATTGATTTTTCTAAATTTTCGATTGATTGAATCTATTTCTTGATCGATTGCGATTAAAATTTTGGTTTGAATTTGTCTGGTTCGATCGTTGCTGGATCGATCGAATGTAATTTTCGATTGATCGAATCTAATTTTTGATCAATCGAAAATCGTATAGAGAGTTTTTTTAAAACCTTGAGTTTTCACGTGTTCTTCACTATTCAAAACCTTTTCAAAAAGTCTTTCTCTCTCTCTCTCTCTTCGATCGGTTAAACGATTCAAAGCAATTTTTTGTTGCCCTCAAACTTTTTGCAAGGTTTTTGTCTTCTAAGGCTGGTAAGACCCTTTTTCCGCTCCTTTTTCAATTATTTTAATGTTTCATGCATATTTTTCATGGATTTTTGGGAGTTAGTCGAACCTATGAAAATTTGGGGTTTTTGTTGTTTTCAATCATTTCTTTCAAAATTGATCATTGGGTTTTTGTTGTAGGATGATATATAACTGATCTTTGTGGTTTAATTTGATCAATTTGTTGTTTTGGGAAAAAATGACTTTTCTAGGGCTTGAAACTACCCGAATTGGGGTTTTTGTCCAATTGAGCATTAATTGATGAAATGGGCTTGTTTGATTGATTGATTTTGTCATTATAATATTTTATCTAACTTGTGTAATGATCAATTGGTCAATTTGTTGAGATTTGTGAAAGTGGGTTTTCAAAATTTGGAGTTTTTGATATAAACTCTATGCTCAAGCCAATTTTGTGATTTCAAAGTAAAATTGAACTTATTATCACTGCATTAGAGCATGTCTCATGTGTTGATATTGTTCATGCATCATATAAATTGTTATTTTCTATTTTTTTGTGCTAATTAGCAGTCTACCTTTGGTTCTTTTTTTTTTTTTTCTCTGTCTCTTTTGTGTCTGTCATTTTGATCCTTAGCATCATGTCTAGGAAGACTAGAGCTAATATGAAGCTAGGAAGTGTATGAGAAGCTAAACATTCGTAGGAATGTATGGGCTGAGAGGAAAGTAGTGTTAGATGAGCTTGACTCAGAGATTAGGAGAAACTTTGAGCGTCGGGGCTAGTTACCTTTGCTGGATATTGATCATCCACCTCCAGCTACCTTGATTAGAGAGTTCTACTCAAACCTGTCTGTCCACTCCTATGATTCTAACACTCTAGTGAGAAGTTGGATACGGGGTGATGAGTACACCATTACTCCTTCAGTAGTGGCTGATGCTCTTGGGGTGCCACTGGTCCAGCATCCTGTTTATCCCTACGATGAGTCTCCTCCCCTAGATGATATTATGTCATTTATTACTGGTACTTCTATCCAGTGGGGTTCTGATCCTTGAATCACGTCTGCTGAATTGACCGAGATACACTATCTTTTCTTTTGGATTTCTTGCTATTCCATTTGGCCCATCTCTCATTTGCACATCACTCCTATAGAGAGATGTGTGTTTTTGTATGCCCTTGTCACTGATGCTCCTATGAGCTTTCCTCACCTTTTTCTTCATTCTTTGGTTGAGATTTATAGTAGTAGTTCTAATGCTCATGGTCTGTTTTTCCTAGTTTTTATTCATCGGATTCTTTTACATTTGGGTTTAGAGGACTTTCCTGCATCTGAGCCTGTTCATATAGTTGCTCCTATAGTTGCCACCTTTCTTTGGCAGAGGGCTACTTAGATGAGAGCAAGCTCTAAACGTCTTAGAGTTGAGTCTTCTAGTGTCACACCTCCTCCTCCCTCTACTACAGGTGATACTTCTGTTGAGGCGTTCGTCGATCCTATTGCGGCTGCTGCTGTTCCTCCACCTTCTACTTCAGATGATTCGAGTATTCGTCATATGTTGGAGACTGTCATGACCGTTCAGGCGACTCATGGTCAGCTTTTGGTGGACATGCTTAATGAGTGTAAAGTTGTGATTTACAACTATGTTTTATGTTGGCTTTATTCCATGACAAAAAGTGTTGTAATTTCTTTAATTTTGTTCCTTGTATTTTGTGGGATTTTATTGTATTGGATTTAGTATTAAGTTGGTGAAAACTCAAGCTGAATTGAAGAATAAGTGAATTTCGTGAGAAGCTCGCAAGAAGCTAACCCGCGAAGTAGCCACATGAGAAGCACATGACTGGAAGCTGAAGAGTCGTGCCAGACTGTCAGTTTCGTGAGTGTTTAGCGGGTAAGGCCTTCTCGTGAGATAGTAGTGAAACATTCTACCTAGAGGATTTTTAAGTGTGACTTTCTTACCCTTTACCCATACTATATATACCCTCATTACCCATAAATGTAAAGGAGGCCATTTAGAGAAAAACCCTAGATAGGTTTTCTATAACACACACACCTATCTTTCAGAGAGAGAGAGAGCTACTCATCCTTAGTGATAAATCATTCTAGCCTCTTCTCATTTCCTCTCCCATTGTCATACCTTGAGAGGAGATTTATACCCAAACACAACCCACACCATTTCAGAGTGTAGAGAGTGTTTTGGATCTTGGGAAGCTTTGGGGATTTTCCAAAAGAAGTTGGTGAGGCTTGGCGGATGCAATCAGGCGTATTACAGGATTCAGAAAGCTAGACAAGACACGGTTCCGAGAAACCTTGTTGGAGTAGGAGTTTGGAGGGCTTAGGTACATTGGGTAGATTAGGCTTGGAGGGTCTCTTGCTATTTTTGTATCCCAGCTTATTGTCTAGTAGATCAATTTACCGCTTGGAGAGCGGTGGAGAGGTTTTTCGCCGAGTTCTTCGGTTTCCTCTTCGATAACACATTGCCGTGTTATCTTATGTTTTCATCTCTCTTCCTTTACTCTTGTGCTTTACTTTTATTATTTGTAGTTCATGTTTATGCACTAGAGTAGTTTCGGTTGATTGCGCTTTATTTTACTCTTGTTCTGCACTTAGATAAGTTAGAGTAAAAGCAATCTAGCCGTAATCTTTAATTTGAGGGTCTAAATAGCTCTTGTGTTTTTAACAGATTTTCGAGTTTTCAATGAGCTTCGGTCCTTGAAAGCAGATTTGGAGAGTCGATCACCTCTGCCACCTCCTTTTGATGATGAGTTGTGATTGTCCTTTAGCAATTCGTCACAAAAAGGAGGAGTACATATGTAGAAGAGTTTTGTTGTTAGGGGGAGATTTTGTTACTTTGGAGTTTTAGATTGTATCTAGGTGCTTCATTTTGTATCTATGTTTTTGGCTCATGATGTATTTTTGTTTTATTTGAGTTGTCTATGATAGGGGGAGATACTTTGATGTATTTATATATGTTTCTTGTTTCACATTGTTTATTGATTAATATTTATGAGGTTATTCATGATATATGTCTTTATTTTTATGTTATGTGAAATCAAAAAGTTATTTTTTTTTACTTGTGTTTTCCACACATGCGTTTATGCATTTGTTAAGTGTTTCAGGAATATGCAGGTTGATTCAGTCGTGCTGCTGTCTACACTTGCAGCTGATAGATAATAGTTAGGTTGAATTTGTTTTGTTAGGCAATGTTTTTGTAATAGGCTGTTTTTTGTAAACTTTGAGCATTTTGTTTAGCCTTGTTTTGTCACGGATTGCCAGAAGGGGAGTTTATTAGGTTCTAAGACATTAGGTTTAAATGTATTAGAACTTCAAATTGTAATGTTGGCAAACCATGATCAAAACGTTTAGTCTTGTTTTTAGACTTGCTTAAAGTATATTTATGTGTAAAGTTGGAATTAAGTGTACTACAGGATTTACTGTGTAAATCTGCCTAACTCAATCGATCAAAAATTAGACTTGATCGATTGAAACTCGTGCAGATTGTTTTTTTGCAGAATTTTCCAGCTCAGCCCAAGCTTGTTTGACGTGTAGGGTTTTATGTTTTGCTTTAAGTATAAAAGGAAAAACCCTAGCCACGTTTTACTATTGTTGCAATTGTTGTTTATGCTGTGTATGTGAATTTCTTGTAAGATCTAGAGGTGTTTGCCTTCACATATACTTAGGGTTATCAAGAATCAAGATTTAGGTCAAGAGCTTGATGATCGTTCAGTTGCTGCATTAAGAGCTTAAAGATACACAAGCGGGAGTGCTTGTACTTGCTGTGAATCCAAGAAAGTAGTAGTTCGTGGATTCGGAGCTGTCACATGGTCGTGGTAGTAAGTTTCCTACTTTAGGTAGCAATAGGATGTTAGTGGTCTAAATCGCTATTGTGTAAACTTCAATTCTTTCATAGTGGATTTGTTTTACCTTGAGGATGACTAGGTTAAATCCTCCCCAGGTTTTTTACCGGTTTGGTTTTCCTAGATTATCATATCGTTGTGTTTTTATTTTCCGCACTTTACAATGATATGATATATTTGTGTTAACCTAGATCTGATAATTTGACTAAGTAATCACTTGGCTAATTAACTAGGTTAATCTGGTTGTGTTTTTAGGGGTCTAAAAATGTACAGTAACCTACATTTCATGATCAGGTTCACTACCTTCTCAAGATTGAGAGTCTATGAAATTAGAAGTCATGAGATTAATTATTCAGGTGATAGTTGTTGATTGAATAATTAATCTCACAACGGTCCAGTTTAATATGTCTTAACTCTTAAGACATATCAACACATTAACTAGAAGTCTTCACTTCCATAATTAAGACAAACCATCTTAGTTTATGTGTTATAGTCTTCGCAGATGAAACACCCAATTTCATCACCGACTATGAACTACGTTTTGAGTTTACAAGGAACTTGTGATTTATATCTTCTGTGACTAAATCACATAAATCACATACAATGCATCTCAAAGACTATAATAATGTTCCACTAGTTCATTTATATATATTCTCATATAATTAAACAATTTAATTTTTTATGACATGCAAATAAATTGGATTTTAGGGCATAAACCCCAACATATGGGAGGTGGGATTCAAACCTAGTTTTCCTTGTAAAAAAGAGCATATAATGTCATTAAGTTATAAGACTTTTTGTCATATTGTATACCTGTAAAACATGAAACTAGCATATACTTTATTTTATGACACTTCGCCCATGTGATTCACTCCATAAGACATTTTTATTAAATTTAACAAATTTGATGATGTAGCAAGTACCAATATAACCTACTAAAAAAAACGGCCGTTCTACTTTAAAACTAATGTTCAATGAATAGAATGAGAATTGAAGGAACCTCAAATAGTTGGTCTAATGGTTTTCAAATCTCTTTTGAATTGTGATCCTTGAGATTCTAGATTCAACTCTTCTTGCCAATTACTTGGAACACCCATTAGGGATTCTTTCATATAATTTATCTCTTTGTGTGGGATGGGTTACTACACTCTTCGATGATTAATCGATTGATGTAAGAATTTTGACACCCACCTTGATTGAAGGAGAAAACTAGAGACAAAATTGGAACATGAGGTCTTCAATTATTTTTCAAAAGATGTAGGTATTGGCCATATCAAGGGGTGGAGTCAAGACTAAAGTTAAGAAGGACAACTCTGCTATTGGCTGCATGCGGTAGCTTTGTCCTCCAACTCTGTAAGAAGGTTTGTAGCTGTAACATTACTTTTGAATGGATCAATGATATTGTTTAAGGGGAAAACTGTAATTTTATTGAATGAAATTACTAAAGTTAATACCTCTCTCTCTCTCTCTCTCTATACACACACACACATTAGTTTTTTTTTATTTATTTATTTTTTTTATTAATTTTGGTGGGGGAAAGGGGAATGGGAGAGGGGGGGAAGGGGGGGGGGGGGGGGAGGTTGGGGGAAATTGCCCCCCAAAGTCCAAGAATAGCTCTGCCCATAGTCATATCATCAAATTTTGTTAAGATTAATGAAAATGTATCATGATGCTAACTACAAGTGAAAATAACTCACAGAGCTTCTTCTTTTTAATATAATATAATTTTTATTTTTATAATTTTATAATTGGGTGTGGGGGGATTTGAACCAGTATATTTTGGTTTTAAATATCAAAAGGTGCCAACCAATTGAATTATAAGGTTCTTGCCTCTTGACAGTAACTCACAAAGTCAAGAGCAAAAAAAGTAAATATTATAAAATGCATCTCTATATTTTAGTTACCATGTGGCTAGTATTTATAATTAAATAAAAATAAAAATAGTACGTTCTGATGCAAGCGCAACATATTATAATTATATGGACAAAACTTAGGTACAGTACCTTATATGTTGTTCATTAAGTTCCTCTCTTAAGATTTAGCCATGTGGTTACTTTATTAAAAATTGCGCTTCCATCCCATGAGAAAAAATTCATGAGGAAAAATGTTAAGAGGGGAACTTAAGGAATAACACCTAAGTACTATACCTAAGTCTTACCTTATAACTATTTAAACTTCACACTGAAATGCCCGAAACCCTTTTGATCTAAAGGACCAATTAGATATCAACACTTATCATGCAAAGATCTTTTAAAAAATTCAAACAGGTTAGGTGGAACAGGTTTCATCTAGAAAAACCCGACACCCAACCCATTTAATCGATTCTTCTAGCTTCTAACCCATTGCCGATTGTGCCTTATTTTGAATCAGCCCAATTCGAGTAAAATTGGTCCGAGGGGGACAGTTTTATTCTGGTCACAGATTACTTGGGCACCCCTAGTTTTAAGAACACCAAAACCTTGTTTGGTTAGGGTGTTTGAACAACAGTTTTAAGTATTTAAACATTGAAAATTATGGGTCCCCCCCACCCCCCCCCCCCCCCCCCCCCCCCAAAAAAAAGGCATTTGGTAAGGGTGTTTTATGAAGGAGTGTTTGAGCAATGTTGCTCATTTTAGGGTGTTTAAACATTGAAAATGGAGAACTTCTCTTACCAGTTTTCAGTTTTCAAATAATATTGCTCAATGACACTTTTGTAAATATTTTAAAAACTGTAAGTCCCACTTATTAGAATACATGTCATCACTTAAAAAAAAGGGGGAAATTACAGTAAACCTACCTGTGGGTAGGCCTGTTTTCACTTTGTCTACTCGTGGTTGAAAACTTAACACTTTGCCCATCTGAGGTCCGCTCTGTTAGAACTCCATTACCCACCTATGTTAAAATCGAGGGTAAATATGTATTTTTGCTTTTCTTTTATGTCTCTCTCCTCCCAAAACAAAATAATACATAAAAAAAAAAAATAGAAAAATAAGATCTAAAATCAAATTTGCAAAAATTGTAAAGTTCTAGTTGAAGAACACACTACCTCTTGGTATGAACATTCTTGAGCCAATCAATCCAAATAAAATTTTCATATTCACATAAATCCAAAAAACATTCTAGTCTTATATACATACAATAACCTTAAATTTAAAAAAGCCTACACTTTCAGAAACTCACACACAAACAAACCACCATTGACCTCAGATCCATGGCTGATCCACCCGATCGTAGTTTCCACCTTTTGCTCTCTTCAATCTCATCCAATAAACACATGACCAAAGTTTCACTAGGTTTGTTGTCTTCTCTCTCTCTCTCTCTTTGTCTCACACACACCTAAATAGTAGCCACCGCGATGATTTCATTTTGCTTCGTGGATCTCGTTTTTTTGGGTTGTAGGTTGATCTGATTTTGTTGTGGTAGAGGTGGTTGATTTGATTTTGGTAGTGGTTGTGGGTTGTGGTTTGCGATTGGTTATGGGTTTCAAAGGTGGAGTAGCCACCGCGATGACATCATTTTGCTTCGTGGGTTTTTTTTTTTTTTTTTTGGGTGGTTTTTTGGGTTGTGGTTTGATATGATTTTATTGTGGTAAAGGTGGTTGATTTGATTTTGGCAGTGGTTGTGTGTTGTGATTTGCGATTGGTTATGGGTTTTAGAGGTGGAGTAGCCACCGCGGTGATATCGTTTTGCTTTGTGGATCTTTTTTTTTTTGGGTGGTTTTTTGGGTTGTGGGTTGATATGATTTTGTTGTGGTAGAGGTGGTTAATTTGATTTTGGAAATGGTTGTATGTTGTGGTTTGCGATTGGTTATGGGTTTCAAAAGTGGTTGGGGTGATTGTCGGCGGACATGAGAGAGAGAGAGAGAGAGAGAGAGAGAGAGAGAGAGATTTGGCCATTTTGATAAAGATGTAAAACAATGAAGAAAAAGCTTTGGGTCTTTGGTTAATAGTTTCTATGAATTAGAGTCAACTTATGCAGACTATATTAGAAAGGAGATGGTAAACCCAGTTTTGCTCTGGGACTGTTTGTTGAGATTGTTCATGCTATTGAGGCTTCCAACCATTCATTCGTTTGGGTTGTTGGAAAAACCTTCATATGTTGGAGGAAGTTTGTTATGGTGTGCTTATGATTACATTGCCTCTCTCTACTGAACAGTTCTTGAAGTTTTTGCTTTTTTGAAGTTCTAAATCAACTTTTTACCATTTTTACATAATGACATTTTTTTTAATCTTGTTTTCTTTTGATTTTGTATGAATTTTGTCTTGGGAGGAGAGAGACATAAAAGAAAAGCAAAAATACATATTTACTCTGGGTAACGGAGTTCTAACAGAGTGGACCTTAGGTAGGCAAAGTGTTAAGTTTTGAACCACGGGTTGGCAAAGTGAAAATGGGACTAACCCATTAGTGAGTTTACTGTAATTTCCCAAAAAAAAAAAAAAAAAAAAAAAAAACACACACACACCAAATACACAATTATGTTTTTTTACTTTTGAAAAGACGTTATTAGAAATATAGTACCAAACACATTTTTTGCATTATGAGTACTTTAAATACGTATTTTCACAACACTTTTTAAACCACAATTTTCACATCATTTTAAACAATAATACTCAAAACACCTCTACCAAACATGCCCCTATTTTCTCATGAGTTTTACATCCATAAATTATGTGTTATAAAATGCATTATAGCTGACCTGCTATTTTTGCAATAGCGAATCCAATGCCTATATGTAGATATCTCATTTTGCAATCAAGAAATACACAAAGGCGTACAACTGTAATTTTAAAATAACTCAGGATTAAAAATGTTATCTGGGCCATTGGATGGACACTAGCATCACTTTAAATCAAAATTGACTTCATCACAATCAAAAAGATTAAAGAACATAACGGTCAGACTATATCTGATCGAAAGATCATACCAAGTCAAGGATCAATGGTTAATATGCATCCAAGTTCATTAACGCATAAAACATGTGATTATGTGAGTTCAATTCTGATTGGTCCTTCATTGGATTAATTGAATTAATTTCATGACAAAACCCCATTGCTTTTTTTTTTTTTTTTAATTGTGAGACAGAGCTCACCTTGTTAAGAATCGAACCCCTAGCTATGTGCCTCTTAGAGAAACTTGAAAATTTGATTTTCTTTCTCCCTTAGAAGCCGTACATCACTTGGAGAGGGGAGAGAAAATTCTCTCTCTCATTTTAAAAATGCAGTGCAAAATATAATTTAGGGTTTTTCTAAACTAAACCATTACCTTTTATAATTGGATTAGCTAGTGTGTCAACTTAGGTGGGCTTTCAATAATGTGGCTTGAAGTTACCATTAACTCATATAATTTAGGGTTTTTCTAAACTAAACCATTACCTTTTATAATTGGATTAGCTAGTGTGTCAACCTAGGTGGGCTTTCAATAATGTGGCTTGAAGTTTCCACTAACTCATGGCATTCCTAAAGTTACTATTAACCATAATTTATTCCATTATAAAATTATGGTTGGAATATATTATGGTTGCACTCTAGGTTTTTTTTTGGGAGAGAGTTTCAATCTATGGCGTTTGCTCATGATAATAGCTCTTTATTATGAAACCAAGACACCAATTAGTTTTTGGTGTAGATGGAGATTGAACCCCAGATCTCTTATACAACTATCAGAGACTTTACCAGTTGAGCTAACTGGAACCCACAGGTTGCACTCTAGGTTTTACTATATATATATATAATCATCCTAAAACTCTATCAAAATAACATTTAACCCCTCCATGAAATCATCCATAGTGAAACAAAGTCAATAGTTAGCATCACTTTGTAAATCACTAAATCTTAAATCCATGTGTTCTTAATTTAATCCCTTAATTATTCTTACATTCTCATGGAATATAATTCCGTTGGATATAAATTTTAGTAACTCTTTGCTAAAATAGTCAGACCTAACATTCTAAATAATTAATTCCCATTAAATCTATCTCAATGTGATGTTTTGTGTCTCTTATCAAGATTATGGATTTCGTCTTGAAAAATGGTATTCCCTACGCTCTATATGGAATTATCCAATGCATTGAGGTTTTAATCTTACAAGATCTCACTTAAGTATACTGAAATAGTATCCTGAGAGTCAACGCAAATAGTAGTCATAGGATTTATTTGTTCAAGTGACTTCTTTGATAGAACAAAAAATGTGACAGCATTCCAATTTAGTGTATCCCAAACACTTATGTTACGCCAACATATCAATTAGAAGTTTCCAATTCCATGATCAAGATAAATTGTCATAATTGACATGTTGTAGTCTTCATAGAAGAAATGCTCAATCTCATCACCTACTAAGAACTAGGGTTTATGAGTTTATAAGAAACTTGTGATCTAGATCTTTTGTATGCGACTCTAATTCCCATACCTAGATCACATACAATACATCTCATGGACTACACTTAATGTCCAAAAAGCTCATGCACAAATAATCTCAAAAAATAAAACAAGTTTATTAATCAAAGAATAAAGAAGATCTCACAAATTTGATTTTTGGGCATTAGTCCTAACAATATCTCATTAGTCACACCATAAACCTCAACCCATGGGTATGTTTTCAGTTTGCCCCAAGGTGATCCCCATGGACTGGACATTGATGTTGACACCCACGGGTTACGATTCTCATAATATGCAAGCCATTGCTATGCAAATATTCACGAATTATTCTTAAATTTATTTTATGTACATATTAATATAAGTTTTAATAGTTCACAACATGAAATGAAACAAATTACTACAAAGCAAATAGTTTTATTAACTACAGTGGTTTTAAAGATAATACTAGTAGGACGATCAATGACAAAAATGAAGCAATTTTCTGAATAGGATTATGATGATGTAGAGCAAGCATATGAAGGATCAATTTCTTTGCTTCTAACATACTGAAGTTCTTCATAATTTTGTTCACCACGAGAAGCTTTTTGAATTCCCTGTAACTCCATTGCGACCTCCCCCATTGTAAGACGTTTTTTCCCATTCAAGTGCAAACAACTTTTTGCAAGATTAGCAACTATGATGATCTCTTCTTTATCACCTTCTTTCTTGATTCGATCATCAAGAATATCAAAGAGATGGTTCTGTTTCATTGAAATAATGAAATATGTGGATAGACTTCTACCTTCTTCCGACCTTGTTGAAGAAACAGGTTTTTCTCCCGTTAAAAGCTCAACAAGGACTACTCCAAAGCTATACACATCACTCTTTTCTGTAAATTGGCTTGTTTGGAAGTATTCTGGATCCAAGTACCCAAAAGTTCCATGAACTAGGGTTGTTATATGAGTTTGGTCAATCTTCACCGACTTCGATGTCCCAAAGTCTGCTACTTTGGCTCTGTATTTTTCATCTAAGAGTATGTTTGTAGACTTTATATCTCGATGATAAATTGGTGAGGAAGCTTCTGAGTGTAGGTAGGAAAGAGCTCCTGCAATTTCTATAGCAATCCTTAAGCGCATATCCCATGTTAATGGAAACTCTTCATTTTCTTCACGGAGATATTGGAAAAGTGTCCCATTTGGGATGAATTCGTATACCAACAAAGGAACTTTGGTCTCCAAACAACACCCAAGTAGCTTAACCACATTTCTATGGTTGATTTGTGAAAGAATGATAATCTCATTAATGAAGTTTTTGAGATTGCCTTCATCTAGAATGTTGCACTTTTTAATTGCAATTATTTGTCCATCACTCAACATTCCTTTGTAAACTGTACCTTGTCCACCCTTTCCAACTATTCTTCTTTCACAAAAATGATCTGTTGCCTTTTCTAGCTCCTTTGAATTGAACAATCTTATATTTTGAACATTATTTTCCATAAAAGATAATTGTTGTTGTAACAATAAACCACCATTCTTTTTGAAGAATTTTTTCTTTATCTTGATTTTATTTCTCTTCTTTATCCATTTGTATATAACCCATGTAGTTGGTAGACATAGTACTCCAAGGCTTGTACCAAGACCTGCACAATTCAAACAAATAAATATGAAACATCTATGTTTTTTAGTATTTAAAATATGAATGTGTAATATATATTTTGATCAGAAGTACCTACTTTTTTTTTTCTTTTTTTTTTTTTTTCTAGATTTTAACTCTTCCAAATAATGTTCACTCACTACCCTGTAATCTAAATAAGTGTTAACTTCAAATTGATTTCTAGAACAAGGGGAAAAGAATGAATTTTTCTTGATTTCAGGTAATTAATCTATGATATATATATTTTTGAAAATGAAGGTAACCTATAATATATATAAAACAAAACAATTTGACTTTTGGTTTACATCATAATATGGTACTATATAAACTTTTGAGTTTTCATAATTTTATACATCATTATTTCAATAGAAAAATTTCAATTGAATTTAAATTCTATTATATAGTTAAAAATTTCATTAGAATCTTGACACTTCCTATTTTCTTTAAATGGTAGAATATATAGTTCCATACACAAACATAATCATAATAAACACCTAATGCTAGAAGATATAGTTCAATCTACAACCACATTCATAAATGCCTATTAGTAACTAAAATAATCATCAAAATTCATATTTAGATAAAAAATAATAGGAAAAATTCATATTATGTTAATCTTTCTTGTTTACTACACAAATTATCAACTAGTTAGTACATATATTCAACGTTCAATTGTGACTTAATTAATAAGGGCATCAAGCATGAGAATCATAATTTTGTCATTAAACCAAAGTTGTCGATGTCAATGAGAGGCTTAAACAGTGGCAGGTTGAAATTAGCACTCATCATATGGCAAGCTATCTATGTCTTGCATTATATATATTTTTTTTCTTTTTTCTTTTTTGGTTTGTATGGCATTTCTTTTCTTTAGAATTAGCCAACTTTAATAGACATTTATATGTGGTTTGTTGCAAATGTGTGATGTGTAAGTCACAAATTAGAACAGGGAATAAAAAATTTTCTATTCTTTTTTATTTGTGAGAGAGCTTTTTAGATGTATTTTTGGTTTGGTTTTGTGATATTTATCTTTATAATATCCATATTTGTTAGTGAAATTTTCTCCTTGTTGCTGTGTCATGTTGATGAATGCTTAAAGCGAAACTACGTAAATTTTTAACGTTCTTTTTTGTTAAGTTATGATTTTTATCATAACATTAGTATTGGCTTATTCCATGACAAAAAGTGTTGTATTTGCATAAATTTATTTCCTTATATTTTTGTGGAATTTATTTGTAATGGGTTTAGTATTAAGTGGTAGAGATTAGATCAAGACAGCTAAAAGTCACATGAGGAGCACATGCCAAAAGTTGAAGAGTGATGCCAAGCTGTCGATTTCGTGAGTGTTTTGCGAGTAAGGCCTTCTTGCGAAGTACTCATGAAACATTCAGCTTGGCAGATTTTTAAGTGTGACTTTCTTACCCTTCACCTATACTACATATACCCTCATTACCCACAAAAGTAAGAGAGGCCATTTAGTGAGAAAAACCCTAGATAGGTTTTTTATAACACACACACCCATCTTTTGAGTGAGAGCTACTCATCCTTAGTGAGAAATCATTCTAGCATCTTCTCTTTCTCTCTCCCATTGTCATGCCTTGAGAGGAGATTTGTACCCAAACACAAACCACACCTATTCAGAGTGTAGAGAGTGTTTTGGAGCTTGGGAAGCTTTGGAGATTTGCCAAAAGAAACCGGTAAGGCTTGGCATATGCAATCGGGCGTATTGCAGGATCCAGAAAGCTACAGAAGACATGACTCTGAGAATTCCGTTGGTAGCAGGAGCTTGGTGGGCTTAAGTACATTTGGTAGACTAGGCTTGGAGGGTCTTTTGTTATTCTTGTACTCCAACTTTATTCTTTAATGGATCTGTACATTTTTAGACCCCTTAAACATAAACAGATTAACTTAGTTATTTAGCCAAGTGATTAACTTAGGTAAATTATTCAGATTTAGGTTAACACAAGTAAATCATATCATTGAAACATGCGAAAAAATAAATAACATAACGATATGATAACCCAGGAAAACCAAACTGGTAAAAAACCTGGGGAGGATTTAACCTAACTATTCTCAAGGTAAAACATATTCACTATGAAAGAATTGAAATTTTGTAATAGCGACTTAGACCACTAACATCCTATTGCTACCTCGAGTAGAAAACTTACTACTATGACCAAGTGATAGCTCTAAGTCCACGACTACTTCTTTCTTGGATTTACAGCAACCATAAGTACTCCCACTTGTGTTTTCTTTAAACTCTTTATGTAGCAACTGAAACGATCACCAAGCTCTCGACATCAATCTTGATCTTGATAACCCTAAGTATGTATGAAGGCAAACACCTCTAGATCTCACAAGAGACTCATACACACAGCATAAAACAACAATAACAAAACGTGGCTAGGGTTTTTCCTTTTATAGTTAAGGCAAAATATAAAACTCTACATGTCATACGGACTTGGGCTAAGTTGGAAAAATTCTGTAGAAAAATAATCTGCACGAGCTTCGATCGATCGAGTCTAATTTTCGATTGATTAAGCCTTGCAGATTTACATAATAAATCCTGTAGTACACTCGATTCCAACTTTACACAAAAACACACTTTGAGCAGCCTAATCTAGATTCTAAGTTTTGATCATGACTTGCCAACATTACATATTGAAGTCCTAATACATTTAGATCCTAAATCCTTAGAACCTAACAGGATCGATTACTGCTTGGAGGGTAGTGTAGAGGTTCTTCACCGAGTTCTTCGGTTTTTTCTTCGATAACATGTTTTGGTGTTATCTTGTGGTTGCATCTCTCTTTCCTTACTCTTGTGTTTTGCTTTTATTGTTTGTTGTTCTTGTTTATGCACTAGAGTAATCAGTTTATTGCGTTTTATTTACTCTTCTTCCGCACTTAAATAAGTTAGAGTAAAAGCAATCCAGCCGTATCTTTTAAAATTGGGGTCTAAACAAGTTCTTGTGTTCTCACACAAATTCGAGCTTTCATTTTTTCATGTGTGTCGCTAGCTGTGTCTACTTTCTTTTAGGTTTCCATCACTCCTATTATTTAGTTGTGACATCGTTCTAAGTCTCACAATAGATTTCCAAGTCATCTTGTTTTACAGTGCTTCCTTGGCCCCTTTGTGCCAGAAACTATGATAAAAGGTTTGCCATCTAGACGTTTAGATTTGATCTCTTTGGAGAGAATTTGTTGATTGGTTATAATAATAAAATGCTTTGACTAATAATGAGGGAGATGGAATCTAAGGAGTTGTGAGAAAAAAAAAATGGAGTACAAATACATGACCACGAGTGTGGAAAACCAACTCAATTTGAACAAAAAGCTCTTTCGTTTTTAGTACCGTAAAGGCATTTCTACGTCAAACTATTTTATCATTAAAAAAAAAAAAAAAACTGTATCACAAGAGAAGGTTGAAAAAAAAAAAACTCTCCTTAATACCCTTTGTGGGTTTCAGTTAACTTAACTAGTAAAATGTCTGACAGTTGAATAAAAGATTTGGGGTTCAATATTTGCTTACACAAAAAACTGATTGGTATCTTGATCTGATGATAAAGAGCTATCATCAAGAGAAGGAAGACGGTGACACCAAAC
>CM043318.1:21075895-21113463 GCA_023736055.1 Quercus glauca | reverse complement strand
GGTATTTTGGAACAAAAAAAAAAAACATCCGGTCCAAACAGGTGCAGCACCTTAAATAGTAGTATAGATAAAGCACATACATCATCGTAATTTGACCTTTCTATTTGAATTCTAACTTCTAAGCTTATTTGACGTGGCATGTAGAATTTGAGTTGCAAGTCTTGCATACAACAAGGGCCAAAAGACTTCCAAGAGTTGATTTTCCATTTTCCATTCAAAGTCTCCCTTCTACGAGGACAACATGACTTTACCGGCACGCACAAGTTGAGTTTACCCTGAAGAAACTTCTTTTTTTTTTTTTTTAACCAAAAAAAAAAAAAAAAAAGATAACAATAATAACAATCGAAAAAGGGTCATGACTCAAGTTAGTCAACAAGTCACAATTGATCCCTAAAAGTATATATTTAATTAGTATATATAATCTCCAAATGATCCAAATTCCACAAAATTTAAAAATATTAACCAAAATATTAAATAACTCCTATCAAAAGCAATATTTTAAATTTAAACTTAAAATCCTGACGCATAGGACATAGGAAACTCCTTCAACAACAACTAGGTGCTTGATATCTCAATAGCTATCCTCTTGCAATACAACGATCACATTCTAGCACCCACTAGTCACTACGAACATGAGCAGCTAATCTAGAAAACGAACACTAGGAATAAGCTAATGCATTTTTATAGATCTCATTTTCACAACGCGAACATGTTTTCTGTGTCATTCCTTAAAATACCCTCAAACACTCACTAATGACAAATGCAACAAAAACTCTACTGGTCTCACCTCTCATCAAATATCAGCTTCTTGGTGTAAGCTAGTAAACGATGGAGTACGTCAATGTAACAAAAATTACAGAGGTTATTGGGCAAGAGTCTTCTGAGCTCGATATACCCAAAACACACAAGGAAAAACTATCTCTATTCTTTTGAGCTAGATGCACCTCTTTAAGAACAAATGCTCACATCTCATCTCATCTCAAAAATATCGGCAGATGCTTCACTCTCTTTCTCTCTCTCTCTCTCTTTGGGCAAATGCTTGGTTTTTATTGTAGCTTAGATTAAAGGCATTTTTTTATTTGTGGTGTAACATTGTGGGGCTTTTAAAAAATAATTGATACATGGTTTAGAAAAAGGGCTTTAAAAAAAAAAAAAAAAAAAACCTAATCGAAAAAGTCAATGCTTAAGCCTTGAAGTGAATATATTGAAATGGATAAAACTTATGTACAGTATCTTAGGTGTTGTTTCTTAGATTCCATTTTTAAAATTCTGCCATGTGGCTACTTAACTAAAAAAATACATTTTCATCAATGAGAAAAAAGTCATATGACATAATTTTAAGAGAAGAACCTAAAGAGTAACACCTATATATTGTACCTAAGTCTTGCCCTATTTAAATTATTATATATTATTTAAGACATATGTTTGCAATTAAAAAAGATGACAGGATAATATTCATAGCACGTTAAGTTGTTTTTATTAACTTGCCTTGAAATAGTAGTTTTAGATCAACTAGTTGTTAACTAGCGCAATGTGTGAGAAATTTTTAATTAATAAATGTGTAACACATTCTTGCTCTAACATTGACGTACGACCTTTAGAAGAAAGGGAAAAAATTCCAATCCTAGATAACATGTTGTTACAAAATTTATCACACCATCAAAATTATACAGTCAATTGACAATTATTTCTATAATAAGATATTGTATTTTACTTGTATGAATGGTCTAAATCTTGATGTTATACTATTATAAGGAAAAAAAACATCATAGGTGATATATTCCTTTTTACCTTTGTGTTTGCTTTGTAAAATCTAAGAGAGTTATTTATTTTTTAGTTGTTGTTCTTCTAATGATTAGATTAGTTACTATAATACTTTTAATAAGTAATATTAATTATTTTTTTGTTGGCAAACAAGGGTATTTAGATCTCTTTGAGTATCTGATTATTTCCTTGGGTGCATGCAGTCCCTCGTCTCACACACGCTAAGTTATTATAGGGAGAAATCCCATGTGAGTGGTTCCAAAATGCTTGCAAGTTGTTTGGTCTTTCTAAATATTTAGGAATAAATGTTTAGTTTCTAATTTTATGTATGTTGACAAACCGAGAACAAAAACATGTCTAGTATAAGATATCTTAGAACAATTTTAGACATTTCTCAAGTTAATTCAAGTCAAGATTCAAGAACAATCAAGCTGCACAAAGAAGAATTCAGAAAATGCAAGGCTCAACCAATCAAGAGAAAGGTTTGACCAATCAAACTGCTATTTCTGCAGATATTAAATTAGGCTTGAAAGTAAGCGAAACGTATAGGGTTTAAGTCCAACACTGTTAGGTATAAAAGGAAAACTCTAATTCACATTTCAGAAGTCTTGTGAGTTACTCCAATGAGATCTGTGAGGTTCTGTAACCTTCTAACTCAACAAGCATCTTTCGGAAAAAAGATTCAAATACAAGAACCGATGGAGATAAGTTGCTACATACAAGATCAACTACTACTGAAGTATTTGTGTGCAACAAATTCAGATAGAAAAGTTCGTGGATTTGGAGCTATGTGTGGTCACGTGAGTAAATGCTACAAGAGGCAGCATTAGATTTAGGGAAAAACTTATTGTAAACACTTCCATCTCTTTAGTGAATTTGTTTCCTTGTGGATTGTTTAGGTTAAATCCTCTCTAGGTTTTTTACTTTGAAATTGGACAGTTTCATTGGTTTTCTTGGGTCATCATATCGCTTGTCTTCTTTTCTATTCCGATTTATGTGATATGATTGGTTAATTAATTAGGTTAAACAATCTAAGTTTAGAGGGGACTAAATAAACAAACACAAGTGGTTTCTAACCCGGGATCTCATGGATATCACGAGGTCTTAGGAAGCACTAAGTCAACCTTCAAAGTTTTTTTAATCTCATATCTAGCAAGTAACAAGTAAGGAAGTGTGAGCATGAAAATTTGGCAATGACACAAAAAAAAAAAAAAAAAAAAAAAAAAAAAAAAAAAAAAAACAGAGATATTGGAATATATCAAAAGGTGAGAAAGAAATAAGAAGTTGAATTACAAAGAGTACTAAGAAAACTGTGGCGATTTTTTGCATCAAATATCCAAACAAATTGTTCATGAACTTGGAAGTTTGAAAAAATATATACAAAAGGAAAGAATGAGAACATAGATAAATTACAACAAATTAGAGAGGTGGGGGGGAGAGTAAAGAAAATGATGAAAATTGAGCTTTAATTTAAGAATGAAGAAAGTGGGGCATTCTTCTATTATTCTGGAGGAAGATTCTGAAATAGTTATTCTAGGAATTCATAATTAATAGAAGGGTCTTTCGGATTGGCTATAATCTATAGGATCGATACTATAATCCCAGAATAATCCTATATTATTATATGTGTGATTAGTCATTGAACAAAGTCTAGGGATCACCTTCTGTAAAGCCAGATTCTATTTTCGTCTCACTCTTTTGATTAGTGGATGGTTTTTGAGAGAGAGAGAGAGAGAGAGAAAGAGTTAAAGGATCTAGTTTGTTAGGGTCATATTTTGTGTAATTGGCTAATCCTTTGACAAAATGCACTTTACTTGTAATTGGGTAGATCTAAGATGGGTTTAGTACTTCAAGAAACATGTTGTTCAAGTCAAGTATTAAAAACATGAAGATTGGTCTAAGAAACAAGTGAAGAAAAGTTGTTCATTAAGTCTCGATAGATAGATCGACAGATGCCTGCTATCAAGACTTAATGTGAAGCCCGATAGATAGGCCAGGGTAGTTGGTAAGATTCCTTGTACTTGTAACCGCTTAATTATTGCTTAGTGGATTCTTCAAAGCGGTGACCTTAAAATCAGCCGGTGGGGTTTTTGCTTTACGAGATTTTTCCCATTTGTTAACAAATCACCGTGTTTAATTTATTTTTCAATGCACTTAGTATTTTTGGTGATTTGTTGGCACCTTCACGAATTGCATGCAATTGAACTTAATTAATCAACTTAGGTAATTGAATTAATTACCGAGGTCAAGCTATCTTAATCCAACATAGTTTTTTTAAGAAACACATGAGAGAGAGAGAGAGAGAGAGAGAGAGAGAGAGAGAGAGAGAGAGAGAGAGAGAGAGAGAGAAATTCCTGTTGGGTTTGTATTTTAACATGTTAGAACCAAACAGAGAAGATTGAGAAACATATCTCACTATACTTTATTTGTAAGTTATAAACGCACTAGTAAACCTTTACTCCATGACCACACTTAATCCAGTTCATTCTTATTGAGAGTTGTGTACTATAAAGTTAGGCATCTATATATATATATATATGCAAAACTTAGAGAAAATTCAATTGAAGTTCAATTTTGCGTCATGTGTCCTAAATTATTTATTTTTAGAGAGAGTTTTATTTCTTAATTTTGGTGTCAAATGTGGGATCACATCATAAATATCCATCCAAGTGAGTTATTGCGCATAAAACCAAAAATTCTAAAATTAATGAATATAAGAAAATAAAAAAAAAATGGACAATTTACATTTTCTACATAATAATATTCTTACAAGACTTTTTAAAGAGTTAAAGAAAAAAATTGACTATCAATAATGTTTAAATTATATATGTAAGAATTATATTATGCATCTTAATGTTATTCAAAGTATATCCATGCATACGCATGATGTTACAAGCTAGTTAAATTTAATTAAAGATAAATATAAATTATAATTTTATTTAAAGATTTGCTTATGATTTCTTTAATTTTATTTTTTAATTAAAGATGAATATCAATTACTCCTATAATTTAGTGACACGTAAATTTAAGAATAGACATTAAATTTAATTGATTAGGCTGGCTTAATAATGCATGCACGATTATAATTTGGCCTTTGTGTGTGTTCTTATAAGTCCATTTGACGTGACATATATGCAAAATTTGAGTTACAAATCTTGGGTACAAAAAGGACCAAAAGACTTTAGAGAGTAGATTTTCCATTTTCCATTCATTCCAAGTCTCCACTCTACAAGGATTTCCATGACTTTACCGACACGCACAAGTTGAGCTGCAACTTGTAGGGATATTTCATTCAACAAGTCACAATTTTTGATGTCCATACTTTTCAACTGGAGAAGTTTATATTTAATTTCAAAATAAAGTAAATTCAATCTCAAAATAAAGCAGTCCTTTAGATTAAAACATAAAATCCTAACATATAATTAAGAAACTTCTTCAAGAACAACTAATAAGTGTGAAAGTTCAAAATTGGTATACAACACCCTTGAACGTTTAGACCCCAAATACAAAGATACCAATTCAAGTTTTATATCAAATAATTAATGTGCGGAATATGATAACAAGCTTATGCCAGAATTGATAACTAATCTAAACCAAATATAAACACATCCACAGCAGTAAATATAAGGCAAAGATAAATGAAGGAAGATGCAAACACTCGGACAACACACGATGTGTTATTGAAGAGAAAACCGAAACCATCGGCGTAAAACCTCTCCGCCGCCCCTCCAAGCAGTCAAATAATCCACTAGAAAATGTAGTTGGGATACATGAATAGCAATAGACCCTCTAAGCCTAATCTACCCAGGTACCTAAACCCTCCAAGCTTCTTGCTTCAATGAGGTTGCGCCGAACTTTTTTCTTTTCTAGCTTACCGGATTCCGCTACTAGACCATAGCATCAACCAATGTAAATTGGTTCCTTCTTAACTGCTTCCCAACAGTACCAAATAGACCTTCTCACAGACGTGGGTGTGGTGAGATAAAGATTTGGCTAAAGGCCTCTCAAGAGTATAACAATATAGAGGAAGAGAATAGAGGAATTTGTAAAGTCTCTAAGGTAAAGATTGTGGATGAATCAATCTTGTATTTCTCTAGGATTTTTCTCACAAAATTCTCTCTGGAAGCTCTCACAATATGGTGGGTATAAGGGTGTATTTATAGTAGGGTGAGAAGGGAATGCAAAACATTAGTTTTTGCCAAACAGGGCAAATTGGCGGCTTGGTCTCGCGGCTTGTCCAAGTCGCGAGTTCAAGTCGCGCGTAATGGCCTAACCAGCCTGAGACTTTTGTTCTGTAGCGTGACAGCTGGCGCGACCCTTCAGCTTCCCTGTGTGCATCTCACGTGCCTGCGTTTGGTGGCTTGCCAATCACGATCCACCCGCGAGCCCTAGCCGCAAAGCTCTGTTTTTCTTGCACACTCTTGAGCTTTTCTTCACAACTTCTCACACACTACCCTTACAATTTTCCCACCTAAGTATAGGGTTACTAAGTGCTAAATTACAAGCAAATTGGTCACGGAATAAAGTCAATAAGATGGTTGATTAAATTCAACCTTACAAAGTGCTTAAAATCTCAATAGTTGTTCCCTTGCATAATAACGATCATGTTCTAGCACCCACTGGCCACTTGTCCCTATGAACGTTAGCAGCTTATCTAGAAAAATATAGGGACAATGCGAATGACCTTAAAAATCTCTACGAGATTGAGCTAAAATTACTTGGTTCAATTTTTATTTTCAAGCAATCGCTTCTCACTCCAAGTAAAGTTCTTTTATCTGCTTTGTCTTTTGACCCTCTTTGTTTAATGGCTAGCAAATTGATTTTATGAATAACCCTTTAGTGAAACACAAACTTTAATAAATTGTTTATCGCTTTTCTTTACTCTCTGTTATGGCCTCGAATAACGACAATGAATAACGGAAAGAAAATAACCTTAAACAGAAACGATTTCATAAAGCTGGTACTGTAATCTATCGAATTGGGATTGAAGGAGCAAAATAGTAAAGCCCTGTTTCCTTCTATAGGTGTTACTGTGACCGGGTCAAAAAATATTCTAGTGATGACTCAGTCTACTTTTACTTGCTCACAATGTACATTTTTCTGAGTCTACGTTCACAATTTTGGGGCCCCTGTTAAATTTTCAAAATTGTAGGGTGAATTTTACTTCTATACTGTAATTTGCTGCTTCTTTTTATGAAAAAATTTGTAATGACATGTAATTTGCGTAATACTGGAATACATATTACCTATGTGCTTGTGGCTTAAAGACAATGCTTTAAATTTTGTATTGGATAGCTCGGAATTGAAACATGGAACTATTAGGGACATTGATATTAATGGAAACTTTCTTGTTGAAGGCACTGAGAGGAATAAAATGAATACTGTTGTTGCAGCAGATGAACCTCTTAGGTACCTCACGTCTCTCATGGTTGAAGTATAGAAGCTCGCAGTGACAATAATTTAATTAGAGGGAGGGGACGTTTTATTAAAGAATTATTGGGAGAAAAAAAAAAAAAAAAAAAAAAAAAGTCACACATTTGCATTGCTGGGAAAATACAACTTTCCAGCACCCTAGTGTAGTAAGGGAAAATGCAACAAAATCATTATGGATGGCTTTGTCTACTGCACCTACTGAAGATGGGCCACTAAAGGCCTGCAATAAGAAATTATAGAATGAAATGTTAAAATAACAAAATAAAGTGGTTTTATAATGTGTCAAAATAGTTTTTTTTTTAATTTTTAATTTTAATTTTAGAACGCTTAAAGCTAATGCTCTAAGAGTCCGATTAGCTATAAAATCATCAACAGTTTTGCCACCAATCATGCATGAAGCAACAACATTTTTAGAAAAACTACAAGCCCATCAAGGGCGTAGCTAGGATTTTTTACCTGGGGGGCCAAGTTACATATTCATATGTTTGTCATAATTCATAAATATGTTGTATACAGGATGATCAAACTTAAAATATATAACAATATTTCTAAACTCAAATTTGTGTACAAAATTTGCCTAATTTGCTATAAACATGTATTAATTTAAAAAATAAAATAAAATAAACTTGGCATCTCCTATAAAAGGTATGCTCAACATTGATCCTTCATTAAATAAAATTCATCCATTATGAATTCTATATTAAAATTTTTAGCAATTTCCTTTTTGAATCTTAAAAAATAGAATAAATCTAATGCATGTCTATGGCAGTCTAAATTCTCTTCTAAAAACAAATTAATGTTAGCACAACTTATCAAACAACTAGATCAATAGTAAAAGATATAATCAGCTAGAGAAAAAATGGCATGATGAAAAATAGATCAAAAATAAGTTCAAACAATGCACTATGTGCACTACACTTTAACAATTGAATACACAAATAACACAATGCACTCTTGTATATTTATAAAATATAAAAAGAAATGACACAAGCCAGCTAGGCATTTATTATAGGTTTTGGTAAGATGTTATGTTTTATTTAGGTGGGGCTCCACTAGAGAGTAGAGAAATTAACAGTGGGATGTGGGGTTGACTGACTGTACATTACAAGGTTTCAAACAAAAAATAAATAAAAACTAACCATGAACTTGGGCTTAAATTTCTTTGGGGGGCCAATCATTGCTATTTTAGAAGCCCAATTTATTTTTTTACCACGTACCAATATACCATTACAAAGGATTTCAATAATTTAGGCCCCCAATGTGATAGGTGCCTCTGCCCCTGAAACTCGTTGTCCTTGACCATTAAGAATTAAACTAATATACTTTTTATAGGCTTTATTATGCTGTTATGTTGCGTCCTGAAGCTTAAAAAAAAAAAAAAAAAAAAAAAAAAAAAAACTAGTACTAATGGTCGGTAGTCGGTACAGCTTCCTCCATGTTTAAAAAAATTTAATCATGTAATTAGTTTCGATGGCATAATCCATTTTGCTATAATATATTTAGATAGCATAGAAAAGAAAATAGATTACTTACCTTGTCTAAAATCTTCCTAATTCTTGTCTACCAAATATATTTCTTGATTCATCAGCTCCCATATTGAAATTTCATAAAACAGCTTGGGCAGTGGTGTCTTCCGAACAAGAATTTCTTGTGACACATGTTTCATTGTAGGGCGAGATTTAGGATTTGAACGAAGGCAAGCCAATGCTAGTGTCACAACTAGAACCACATTCTGAGCAATTGTTTGGTCAATATGAGGTGAAAGGCGTGGGTCCAAGACATCTTTCAGCATGATATGTTGAGTAGACGATGATGCTAATGAGGAAATAAGCTCTCCTGGATGCCTTCCCATTATTGTTTCAAGCACCACTACACCAAAGCTATAGACATCACATTTTTCGTTCACAACCATGGTGTAGGCAAGTTCTAAAACACAACACAAAAAAGTGTGAGCACAACTAAACTACTTGAAGTGCAAAACCTGCTAGGAATATCTTACTATACTTTGACAGTTATGTAGCCACTTTAGCTAATAAATATGAGAAAAGATGATCATGATTATTATTTTTTTTTTTTACAAAGTGTGTGCTTGTGTATGTAGAAGTTAAATATTCACCAGGGGCAATGTATCCGTAGGTGCCAGCAAGTGTGGTTAAATTGGAGGAATCAGGATTTAGGGGTCTAGCAATGCCAAAATCTGCAATAAAAGCCTCCAATTTTGAATCCAATAAAATGTTGCTTGTGGTCAAGTCTCGATGGATAATTGTTGGAATGCAATCATGATGCAAGTATGATAAAGCATTTGCTATTCCTTTAATGATATTCACCTGCTTCTTCCATTCCAACTCCTTTGCTTCAACATCATTGCTTATGGCATAAAATAAGCTTCCTTTTTCCATGTATTCATAAACTAGAAACATGCATCGATTGTGTAGACAATACCCATAAAGCTTCACGATATTACGATGACGAACTTTAGATAACACTTTGGCTTCATTCCTAAAACTCTTGTCAAAAGTGGGCTCCTGAGATTCTAAACGGTGAAGTTTTTTAAGGCAATCACTTTTCCACTTGGTAGCATTGCTTTGTAAATACTACCATAACCACGGGTTCCAATGCAATATCTAATGTCAAAGCCCTCTGTTGCTGTAATGATGTCTTTAAATGCAATATTTCCATCATAATTCCATATTGAGAATATATCCCCATTTCTCTTTGCTTTACACTCTGAACCAGTGTTTTCGATTATCTTCGGGCGAGAAAGGAGCACAATTCCAAGTAATAAGAAGATGAAGGAAATGACAATGGGAAGAATAATCTTTATCCATTTTGTGACGTTTTCGGTACTTGTGGAGCCAATATTAATGTGGGGTGATCCAAAGCAATAATCGAAGTCTGGGATATTTTTTTCACAACATAAATCCTTGTTGCGCATAATTGTTTCCGGCCCAAAATAGTAACAAAAACACTCTGGTTTAGTTGGGAGTGGTCCACTCAGCTTGTTAAGTGAGAGGTCTAAGACAGAAAGATGGACGAGATTTTGCAAATTGGTTGATATCCTTCCAGAAAGTTTGTTTGAGGAAAGATTAAGATATTGTAATCTGGTTAGTTGAGAAAGCTCATACGGAAGTGGACCAAAAAGATTGTTTTTACCCAAATGCAGAGTCATTAAACCTTTTATATTACAAATTTCAGTAGGGATTATACCATTGAAGAAATTTCCACCCAGGTTTAATTTAACAAGGCTTCTTAGGGTTGTCAAAGTATGAAAAAGTGGACCAGTGAGCATGTTATTAGAAAGGTCTAGAGAAACTAGATTTTTCAGCTTTCCTATTTTTGAAGAAATTGGACTAAGAAGATTGTTTGTACCCAAATGCAGAGCCGTTAAATTCTTCAGATTATAAATTTCAGAAGGGATAGTACCGTTGATTTGATTTGAATGTAAATCAAGATGAGTGAGACAAGTCAAAAGACCAAGAGTTGGAGGGATTGTACCATTGAAGTGATTTCCACCCAGGTATAATTCAACAAGGCTACTCAGGTTTCCAAATTGTAAGGGAATTGGACCGCTCATTTGATTGAAAGAAATATCAAGCTTCTCTAATTGAGTGAGTTTTGCGAGTGAGAGAGGTAGTTCACCTGAAAGACTATTCCAAGATAAGACAAGGTTAGTGAGTTTAGAAACACTACCAATCTCTGGTGGGATGCTCCCGTATAGCCCCTTTCCTGCTAGCTTGAATCGGACCAAATTTGGGAATGAAGAGAAGTTGAAGTTGAAATTGCAAAACTTGGCATTCTCATACCAAAAGGTAGAGTTTAAGTTGATCTCTTTCACGCTTCCACCATATTTGCAAACGATACCGTCCCACTTGCAAAGATTTGAGGTATTTTCTTCATTCCTCCACCACCACCACAGAGTCTGGTTCAGAGCCTTTGCTTCTTGGGCTAGTGGCGGTGATTGAGGTTTTGCAACCGTAGAAGTATTCGCGCTACCCACATGGTTTATGATTATGGTAGTAGTAATCCAAACTAATATCACAAGGGAAATGGAACGTGAGCAGGTTCTAGCACCCACTGGCCACTTGTCCCTATGAACGTGAGCAGGTTATCTAGAAAAATATAGGGACAATGCGAATGACCTAAAAACTCTCTACGAGATTGACATAAATTACTTGGTTCAATTTTGATTTTCGAGCAATCGCTTCTCACTCTAAGCAAAGGTTTTTTGTCTGCTTTGTCTTTTTACCCTCTTTGTTTAATGGCTCGCAAATTGATTTATGAATAAGCCTTAAGTAAAACACAAACTTTAATAAATTGTTTATCATTTTTCTCTACTCTCTATTATGGCCTCGAATAACGACAATAAGTAACGAAAAGAAAACAACCTTAAATTGAAACGATTTCATAAAGTTGGTACTGTAATCAATCGAATTGGGATTGAAGGAGCAAAATAGTAAAGCGTTGTTTCCTTCTATAGGTGTTCCTGTGACCGGATCAAAAAATATTCTAGTGATGATGACTAAGTTGAAAAGAAAACTCTAGAAGGAGAGCATGAAAAGTAAACTCTAGAAGGAAATCTAAAAGAAAAGATCTTTTCATAGAAAATGAGTGGTTGATTACATTGTGGAGCCACTGATCTGTTTATATACTAATCAAGAGAAAGAAAGGCTAAGCATAGAATCAGAAAATCTGTTATAACAGATTAACTAACAATTACACATGCAAAAAGCGAGAATTAAACCAACCGAACATTAAAACGGTGCGTTTAAGCTTTAGACATTAAAGGCTGCGTATTGAAATTGAAGTTTAAATGATACGGTGCGTTTCATCTTCATCCGTATCTTCTTCTTCAAACTGCCTTACATCAGTCTACTCTCACTTGCTCACAATGTACATTTTTCTGAGTCTACGTTCACAATTTTGGGGCCCTGTTAAATTTTCAAAATTGTAGGGTGAATTTTACTTCTATACTGTAATTTGCTGTTTCTTTTTATGAAAATATTTGTAATGACATGTAATTTGCGTAATACTGGAATATATATTACCTATGTGCTTGTTGCAGCAGATGAAGCTGTTAGGGACCTCACGTCTCTCATGGTTGAAGTACAGAAGCTCGCTGTGACATTAATTTAATTAGGGAGAGGGGATGTTTTATTAAAGAATTATTGGGAAAAAAAGTCACACATTTGCATTGCTGGGAAAATACAACTTTCCAGCACCCCAGTGTAGTAAGGGAAACAATGGTACGAGGTATAAATATAGATATATACAACAAAATCATTATTCAACAGACCACCCGCTTTAGCTAAAAGGTCAGGGCTAGTGTTGTCTTCTCAGTATGGGTGGCTTTGTCTACTGCACCTACTGAAGACGGGCCACCAAAGACCTACAATAAGAAATTATAGAATGAAATGTTAAAATAACAAAAAAAAAAAACAAAAAACAAAAAAAAGTGGTTTTTTGATGTGTCAAAATAGTTTTTTTTTTTTTCAAAATGCTTAATGCTAGTACTCTAAGAGTCCGATTAGCTATAAAATCATCAACAATTTTGCCATTAATCATGCATGAAGCGACAACAACATTATTAGAAAAACTGCAAGCCCATCAGGGGTGTAGCCAGAATTTTTTACGTGGAGGGGCCAAGTTACATATTCATATGTTTGTCATAATTTATAAATATGTTGTATACAAGATGATCAAACTTAACATATATAACAATATTTCTAAACTCAAATTTTTGTACAAAATTTGCCTAATTTGCTATAAACATGTATCAAAAAAAAAAATTTAAATAAAATAAACTTGGCATCTCCTATAAAAGGTATGCTCAACATTGATCCTTCATTAAATAAAATTCATCCATTATGATTTCTAAAGGGAAATTCTTAGCAATTTCCTTTTTGAATCTTAAAAAATAGAATAAATCTTATGTCTATATGGCAGTCTAAATTCTCTTCTAAAAACAAATTAATGTTAGCACCACTTATTAGGCAATTACCTATCCCCACACCCCCCCCCCCCCCCCCCCCAAAAAAAAAAAAAAAAAAAAAAACTTATCAAGCAACAAGATCCAATAGTAAAAGATATAACCAGCTAGAGAAAAAATGACATGATACAAGCCAACTAGGCATTTATTATAAATTTTGGCAAAATGTTACATTTTATTTGGGTGGGATTCCACTAGAGAGTAGAGAAATTAACAGTGAGATGTGGGGTTTACTGACTATATATTACAAGATTTCGAAGGAAAGAAAATAAAAACCAACCGTGGACTTGGACTTAAATTTTTTTGGGGGCCCAATCATTACAATTTTAGAAGCCCAATTTATTTTTTACCTCATACCAATATACCATTAGAAAGGATTTCAAAATTTTGGCTCCTAATGTTATAGGCACCTATAACTTATAGGTGCCTCTGCCCTTGAAACCCATTGTCCTTTATCATTAAGAATTAAACTGTTATACTTTTTATTGGCTTTATTATGCGTTTCTGTTGCGTCTTGAAGCTTTTAAAAAAAAAAAAAAAAATACTAGTACTAATGGTCGGTACAACTTCCTTCATGTATAAAAAAATGTAATCATGTAATCAATATCAATCAATATATATATAAAAGCAGAGAACTCATGTGAGAGTGCATAAGGTCCTGCCACGTGGCACTCTAATATTACATTTAACATTTTTTACCTTTTTTCATTAAATTTTTTTTACTGTTACCCAATAAATCATAGCAATTTATTTTTACTATTATATAAATTTAGCATTTTTTACTGCTTTTTACTAAATTTTTTTTACTGTTACCCAATAGATCATAGTAACTTATTACATTTAACATTTTTTACCTTTTTTCATTAAGTTTTTTTTACTGTTACCAAATAAATCATAGTAACTTATTTTTACTATTATATAAATTTAGCATTTTTTTGCCTCTTTTTATTAAGTTTTTTTTTGCTATTTCCCAATGAATTACCTTTTAAAAGTAGACCAAACCTTATGAAAAACTCAGGCCCAGTTCTTACCTTACATATTATGACCCAAGTTTGATTATTCTCACGTGTAAATCAAAGCAAAAACTCTTACCCTCTTACAAACTCTCTTCTTCCTCCCCCACGTATAGATGATACTTCTAGAAAATCTCATTCTCATGAAATATCTCTTCATTTTCTCCCAATTTCAATTCAATGTGCTTCTGTCTATTAATAATATTCTATGCAATTTATGCAGACAAATTCTCTATCATCGACCAATGCAACAAAAATATATATAAATCTTGAGATCTCTCAAGTTGCTGAAATAATTGACAAGTGCATATTTCTAAAATTTATAATAACAAAAAAGTCTAATAAATAGCATATGCTATCTCACAAAATGCCATTAACTTAATATTTTCTTTTATAAAAAATTCAATGATAGGAATGGTCAAAAACATGATCCTATACAAGAAATACCAAAAATACATGCAAAACAATTTTTACAGGAGGATTTACCTTTAAATAATATGAAGATAATAGTAAAGATAAAATGCATTGAATGAGATCCTACGAAACAGGTTTGTTAATTATTTCAAATTATACTCATCATTTATGTAAAAAAATAATAATACATCATATTATTTACATTAAAAAAATAATATATATTAATTTCAAAGTTCATTGCAAGATGTGAATTGTTAGGGTATTGCAATAATAAGAGTACATTTGGTACACTGTAATGATTATTACATGGAAATAGGAATAAGTATTACAATGAATACATTAAATTGGAATGTAATAAGTATTACTATTCATTAGTTTGGTGACCATTTAGGAATAGAATCTTGAATATGCATCCACAATTTAGTAGAGTATAAAAGGGTGTAATTAAATCATTTTTAAGTCAAATTTCCTAAAATACACTTATTTTAGGATGTTCAAAATAGAGCTAATAATTAACAACAAATAAATTTATTTTCTTTCCTTTTGAAGATATGGCAACTAATGGCTTTTTAGGAAATTTTTTTAAAAAGTTGTCACATAAGGTGAAGGAATAGATATTCAGTACTTTTGATAAGGAGTAGTTATTCCTCATTTTGAAGAATAGCTATTCATGAGGAATAACTTTTTATTGTAATAAAAACACAACCAAACAACCGAATAGTTATGCCATAGGAATATCTATTTCATTACAATGTCTATTACAGTCTACCAAACGTGCCCTAACATTGATACAACAATTGTTGGTATTACATTTTGTGCGTATTTTGTGAAAGGAATGTCAAATGACAAATAGGATTATTTTGGTGTGTAAAATGTAAAACAAAAATAAATGTTTCTATCCCAAAGTTAGAGGCACTCACATTAACTACATACTCTCCAAATATTTATAATATATTTATCTCACTGTAACTACTATATATATACAATTGCAAACTACTTTAGATACAAGATTCAAATTGAAGTTTTTAATACAACTAACAAAACAAAGTTTGTGATATTTGATCGAGATGCCGAGAAAATCCTAAATAAATCTACAAGATTGAGATCTTGCTGAAAAATAAACTAAGATACAACTTATATAAATTATTGTAAAAATATTGATATTGGAGAAGGAATCTCAAGTGATTTGAAAAAAAAAAATTAGGAAAAAAATGGATTTCTTTACTTCATTTGAATGAATTCAATCTAAAAGATAGTTTTGAAAATTACTTAGTTGCTAAGATTTTTTATGCACCTTCAAATGATAAAAAGGTATGGAAGAAAAAAAAAAAAAAAAAAAAAACACAATTCAACATGCTATATTAATTCTTTTTGCTGCACTATTCCAAAATTAACAAAAATAAAAAATTTATAAAAAACTGTCACATCATTGAAATTTAATATAAATGCAAATACTTATGAAAAATCTTAGCGACAAAGTCCAAACTTTGTGAGATCTAATCAAGAATCTCTCAGTGCCAATTCATTAGTAATTAACACAAATAATGCAACAAAAGGAAAAAATGATGAAAGCTCAAAAATTGAACAAATATGGACGGGCTAAATTTCAAATGATGAAGATGGAGAAACTGATGATGACAACAAGCGTCACCATACCGCAATAACAAAGCATTGAAGAAGAAAAAAAATTCGTAATGAAGCTTTTTATTACATCACATAATAAAAATCAATAATATAAAATGAATTAATATGCTTTTATCAACTTTTATTATACAATATTACTCCAAGTTGTTTTCATTATTGCTCATTACTTAAACAAAATAATTATAATAGATATATGTGTGCAATTTATAATTGTTACTTTTTATGATGAACTCATTACTAACAAAGTTTTATAATAAATATGTTATAATATATGTATAATATTTTCCAAAAACAAATTTACATAAAACTAGGGCTGTCCAAATTCAACCGAGTACCCGACCCACCCGAACAACCGACCGGACCCGACCCGAAACCGGCCGACCTGACTACTCCGGTGGGTTGGCAGCGGGTCTTCATCACCAGAAACCGATTCAGGTGGGTCGGGTTTCGGATTTCCTCCCTTAAAACCTGAAAACCCCGAATCGACCGAAAGTTTTCCAGATTCCAGCCAAATTTTTCCAGAATCCAGCGAAAAACCCAGATTCCGGTGATATTTTTCCAGATTCTGGTGCTATTTTCCTTAGATCTTGTGAGATTTTGACCGGATCTGGTGAGATCTCATCGAATCCAGTGAGACTTTAAGCCGGATCTGGCAAAATCTCAGCGAATCCGGTGAGATTTTCGCCGGATCTATGCTTTTTCCACAGTTTTCTCGCCGTCCCAAATCCGACCGACCCGCCCGCCACCCGTTGATGTTTTGAACTGCCTGACTCGATTACTCCGGCAGGTTGGCGGTGGGTTCCTTTTTTCTCCACCTGATTCTGGCTGGTCGGTTCCGGGTTGGGCATAAACCGGACCCGGACCCGAACTAACCCGTGGATAGCCCTACATAAAACATTGTAACATTATCCATGCATCGCACGGAAAACTTACCAGTTAGTTTCAATGGCATAATCCATTTTGCTATAATATATTTAGATAGCATCCAAAAGAAAATAGATTACTTACCTTGTCTAATATTTTCCTGATTCTTGTCTACCAAATATATTTCTTGATTCATCAGCTCCCACATTGAAATTTCATAAAACGGCTTGGGCAGTGGCAAATTCCGAACAAGAATTTCTTGTGACACATGTTTCATTGTAGGGCGAGATATAGGATTTGAATGTAGGCAAGCCAATGTTAGTGTCACAACTAGAACCACATTCTGAGCAATTGTTTGGTTAATATGAGGTGAGAGGCGTGGGTCTAAGACATCTTTCAGCATGATATGTTGAGCAGACGATGATGCTAATAAGGAAATAAGCTCTCCCGGATGTCTTCCCATTGCTATTTCGAGCACCACTACACCAAAGCTATAGACATCACATTTTTCGTTCACAACCATGATGTAGGCAAGTTCTAAAACACAACACAAAAAAGTGTGAGCACAACTAAACTACTCAGAGTAAGAAATGCTAGGAATATCTTACTATACTATGACAATTATGTAGCCCCTTTAGCTAATAAATATGTGAACATATGATCATGATTACTTTAATTTTTTTAACAAAGTGTGTTTGTGTAAGTAGAAGATAAATATTCACCAGGGGCAATGTATTGTAGGTGCCAGCAAGTGTGGTTAAATTGGAGGAATTAGGATTTAGTGGTCTAGCAATGCCAAAATCTGCAACAAAAGCCTTCAATCCTAAATTCAATAATATGTTGCTTGTGGTCAAGTCTCGATGGATAATTGTTGGAATGCAATCATGATGCAAGTATGATAAAGAATTTGCTATTCCTTAAATGATATTCACCCGCTTCTTCCAATCCAATTCCTTTGCTTTGACATCATTGCTTACGGCATAAAATAAGCTTCCTTTTTCCATGTATTCATAAACTAGAAACATGCATCGCTTGTGTAGACAATACCCATAAAGCTTCATGATATTATGATGACGAACTTCAAATAACACTTTGGCTTCATTCCTACAACTCTTGTCAAAAGTGGGCTCCTGAGATTCTAAACGGTGAAGTTTTTTAATGGCAATCACTTTTCCACTTGGTAGTATTGCTCTGTAAACACTACCATAACCATGGGTTCCAATGCAATATCTGATGTCAAAGTCCTCTGTTGCTGTAATGATGTCTTCAAATGCAATATTTCCATCATAATTCCATATTGAGAATATATCCCCATTCCTCTTTACTTTACACTCTGAACCAGTGTTTTCGATTATCTTGGGGCGAGAAAGGAGCACAATTCCGAGTAATAAGAAGATGAAGGAAATGACAATGGGAAGAATAATCTTTATCCATTTTGTGACGTTTTCGGTACTTGTGGAGCCAATATTAATGTGGGGTGATCCAAAGCAATAATCGAAGTCTGGGATATTTTTTTCACAACAGAAATCCTTGTTGCCCATAATTGTTTTCGGCCCAAAATAGTAACAAAAACACTCTGGGAGTGGACCAATCAAAGAGTTGTAAGACAAATTCATTTGATGCGAGAAAACAAGATTGGGAGGAATATTACCGGTGAAATTGTTATTGCTGAGATCTAACTGTAAAAAGCTCAAGTTCCCAAGCTAAGGAGGTATTTCTCCACTTAACAGATTATGACTAAGATCAATAGTAGTTAACTTAAATGGGTAAGCCACTTGAGGAATGCTTCCAGTTAAGTTGTTGTGGCTTAAAAGCAATTGCTCCAGAGCATGTAAATTCGTCAGTTGAGTTGGGAGTGGTCCACTCAGCTTGTTAGGTGAGAGGTCTAAGACAGAAAGATGGACGAGATTTTGCAAATTGGTTGATATCCTTCCAGAAAGTTTGTTTGAGGAAAGATTAAGATATTGTAATCTGGTTAGCCGTGAAAGCTCATACGGAAGTGGACCAGTGAACATGTTATTAGAAAGGTCTAGAGAAACTAGATTTTTCAGCTTTCCTATTTTTGAAGAAATTGGACTAAGAAGACTGTACCCAAATGCAGAGCTGTCAAATTCTTCAGATTATAATTTTCAGAAGGGCTAGTACCGTTAATTTGATTTGAATGTAAATCAAGATGAGTGAGACAAGTCAAAAGACCAAGAGTTGAAGGGATTGTACCACTGAAGTAATTTCCACCCAGGTATAATTCAACAAGACTACTCAGGTTTCCCAATTGTAAGGGAATTGGACCGCTCATTTAATTGAAAGAAATATCAAGCTTCTCTAATTGAGTGAGTTTTGCAAGTGAGAGAGGTAGTTCACCTGAAAGACTATTCCAAGATAAGTTATGGTCCATTTAGATTAATGGCCCGTTTGGATGTTTAAAAAATGAGGGGGAGTAGAGTAGAGGGAGGGAGAGTAATCCAATTACCTTGTTTGGAAATTTTTTAAGGAAGGAGGGAGAGGAGTTTGGAGGGATTTCAACTCCCTCTAGCCCCCCATTTTTAATTCCCCCAAATTGGAGAGATTTGGAGGAGGAGTAGAGTACATAAACTATTGACCAAGTAAATTACCTAATTTACCTTTATTATATTAACAAAATTATACAAGGGGAAGGGCTAATTACTCCCTTCCCCCTTATTAATTTTAAAAACATCCAAACAAGGTGGAGGGGAATCATTCTCCTCTACTCTCCTCTCCACTACTCCCCTTCCCTCTACTCTCCTCTACTCTCCTCCCTCTCTAAACTTCCAAACAGGTCATAAGGGAAGAAGGAGGGGGAGTGGAAGGGAGTAGAATAGAGTTGGCTAAAAATAGGTTAATTTTGGACCAAATTTACTCTACTCTACTCTACTCTCCCTCCCTCCACCTCAATCCAAACGGACCATTAAGGTAAGTGAGTTTAGAAACACTTACCAATCTCTGGTGGGATGCTCCCGTATAGCCCCTTTCCTGCTAGCTTGAATTGGACCAAATTTGGGAATGAAGAGAAGTTGAAGTTGAAATTGCAAAACTTGGCATTCTTATTCGATTCTGTATTGTTTAAGTAGATCTCTATCACGCTTCCACCATCATTGCAAACAATACCGTCCAACTTGCAAAGATTGGAGGTTGTTTCTTCATACCACCACCACCACCACGGAGTCTGGTTTAGAGCCTTTGCTTCTTGGGCTAGTGGCGGTGATTGAGGTTTTGCAACGGTAGAAGTATTCGCGCTACCCACATGGTTTATGATTATGATAGTAGTAATCCAAACTAATATCACAAGGGAAATGGAGACACACGATGGCATGTTTAGTGAGTTTAAATCTTCTATCTCACTTTTCCTGTTTCACTCTATACTTTACCAGTAAAAACTTACCACATGTTTACCTAATTAATTAAATACTACCATTAACTAATAATGATATTATTTATAGGTCAATAATGGTAGTATTTAATTAATCAGATGAACATGTGGTAAGTTTTTATTGGTGGAGTATAAAGTGAAGCAGAAAAAGTGAGACAGAAAATTTAGACTAATGTTTAGTGGATAATTGGTGATCATTTTAGTTCAATACAATTTTACTAAGCAAAATAATTGATTATTCCAATTGCAAATAGTTTATACAATTGTGGCATGGAGGGAGCGGTCTTGAACCTCCAGTCTCCTCTACATGTGGGACTCATGAGAGCTTGGAAAAAATGCGATTGCCGTGTGGAATCTTTTTATTTGCAAAGAAAATAAAAACTCAGCAAAGCCGCGTGAATTGAATGCTTATTTTTGTTTTATTCTATTCTTTCTTTCTTTCTTTTTTCTTTTCTTTTTTTCTTTTCTTTTTTCCCCTGAATGTCCTCCTATTCTAGTCTTAAGCTGATTATAATTTGTCAAAAAATTCTCATCAAATTGTTAAAATTAAAAGTAATTTTGAGTCCTCTAATTATTAAGTAAAGTTCAATTTGGCGACCATACTATTAACTATTAAGTGTGTTAATTTAGAACCTCATCATCAATTTCATTTTTGGTTCTCATTTATGTTTAAATTTTAACAAAATTAACTATTTAAATTTATTTGATTTTGAAATTTTATACTTTTCATAATAACCATATAACATATGTATCATTTTTCACAATAATTAAATTCGTTAAATTTAAACGAAAGGGGGAAATTTAAGGACAAAATTGACTTGGTTTCAAAATTTAGGGAGACTAAATTCATATAATTAATAGTTGATGGTGATCTTGACAAAATATTTAAAGAAACAAATTAATAATTTAACCTTAAAATTATCAAAGTACATAAATAAAAAATCATTAAATTTGGCATAGTGAGTATAAAAATAGGAATGGCGAAGAAGTGGCTATCTCTCAAATTTTTAACCATTAAGAATATTGCACACAATAAATTTGAATAAAAAAAAGACTAAATAGCATGGGCAATTCTTTATCATTGAATCATTAAGAGTAGAGCATACTTTCTTTTCATATTAAATCTTTAGCAAAGGAAGATTCTCTTATTCTTCTCTTCAAAACTGGTTTTGATTTGAAAGTTGTAGGATTTGAAAGTTTCAATGACATAAGTTAGAGACAAAAGCATGAAAAAAAAAAAAAAAAAAAAAAAAGGCTTTTGTGTATTGATCGAAGCTGTTCAAAAGTTTGGTGCTTTGATGTTCAAAGGAGTGTACCTATATTTATAGGGCTGTTTAAGGAGTTTGATATGATTTAGCCATCTATTTAATTATTTCAAAGAAAAAATTTAATTGATTAGGCTCTCTTAATAGATATTTATAGGCTCTCTTGATTTAGCCATCTATATTTATAGGCTCTCTTGATTAGGCTCTCTTAATTGATATTTATAGGGCTGTTTGGACATTAAATTTAATTGATTAGGCTCTCTTAATAACACATGCATCATCTTCTCAAAGAAAAAATAAAACGCATGCATCATTGTAATTTGACCTTTTTATTTGTATTCTAACTTTTAAGTCTATTTAACGTGACATGCAGAATTTGAGTTGCAAGTCTTGCAAACAAGAAGGGCCAAAAGACTTTCGAGAGTAGATTTTCCATTAATTTTCCGTTCAAAGTCTCCCCTCTACAAGGACAACATGAGTTTACCGGCACGCACAAGTTGAGTTGTAACTTGTAACAAGTTGAGTTGCTTCATGGTAAACTCAAGTTGTAGGGCTATTCATTGAATTGACTTGAATTTACCCGGAAGAAGATCCTCTCTTTTTAAAATAATAATAATAATAATAATAATAATAATAATAATAATAATAACAATAACAATAAAAAAAGGGTCATGACTCAAGTCACTCAACAAGTCACAATTGATCCCTAAAAGTATATATTTAATCAGTAAATATAATCTCCAAATGATCCAAATTCCACAAAATTTAAAAATATTAACAAAAATATTAAATAACTCCTCACAAAAGCAATATTTTAAATTTAAACTTAGAATCCAGACGCATAGGACATAGGATGTTAGGTTTTTAGACCCCTTAAAACAACAATTGGATTAACCTAGTGAATTAGCCAAGTGATTAACTTAGTCAAATTAAGTAATTCTAGGTTATCACAATCATACAATCATATTAAGAATATAAAGCAGCAGAAATATAAAGAACACAATGATATGATGACCTAGGAAACCATACGGTAAAAACCTGGGGAGGATTTGACCTAGCTATTTTTAAGGTAAACTTGAATCCACTATGCGAAAGAATCGAAGTTCATACAAAAGGACTTACAAGCTCCCCGCTTGACTTCCTAATGCTACCCACCAGTAGAACTTACTGACACGACTACGTGCAAGCTCCGAATCCACGGACTCCTTCTTTTTTTGGATTCTCTACAAGATGCAAGCACTCCCGCTTATGTTTCCTTAAGCTCCAATGGCAGCAACTGAGTTGATCATCAAGGTGTTGATAATATCTCTACCTTGAAAACCCTAAGTTCATGTGAAGGAAAGCTCCTCAATGATCTCACAAGAGATTCACACAAACCGTAAATATGAGCAACCAGAGCCATTCTAAAAACGTGGCTAGGGTTTCCTTTATATAGTGGGAGAAGTAGATTTGAAACCCTAATTCTTAATGGGCTTGGGCTGAGTTGGAAAATTCTGCAGAAAAATGATCTACCCGATATTTGATCGATCGAGCCTAATTTTTTATCAATCGAGCCAAGCAGATTTACACAGAAAATCCTGCAGAACACTCGATTCCAACTTTACATAAAACACACTTTGAGCAAGTCTAAAACAAGACTAAAACATTTTGATCATGGTTTGCCAACAATACAAATTAGAGTTCTAAATACATTAGTTCCTAAGTCTTTAGAACCTAACATAGGAAACTCCTTCAACAACAACTAGGTGCTTGATATCTCAATAACTATCCGCTTGCAATACAACGATCACATTCTAGCACCCACTTGTCACTACGAACATGAGCAGCTAATCTAGAAAACGAACAATAGGAATAAGCTAATGCATTTTTATAGGTTTGTACTTATAATGTAAATTATAAACTTAAATGGTACATACAAAAGGTAGTAAATTTTATACATATTTGTAAAAAGTGGTAAATATTTTACACTTTTTTGCAAATGCATACAATATTTACTATTTTTATGTGTTTACATTATAGGTTTATATTGCAAATACAATGTAAACTAAAAAAATTTCTAAGATAAAGCTTAACAAGTAGTAATTCACTAATTCCTACACCACAATCAAGGAAAACAAAAGGCTCTAGGTTCGCTTGACAAGAAGCAAATAGAATAGCAACGACGGTAGAAAACTTGATACACCCTAAATAAACATTTAAGTCCATTATAAAATTTAATAACTTCAAAATTTTGGTCCATTAAAGGTTGAACCAAAAAATTGCCTAAACAAATACAAATCAGCCCAAATGCCTAAACAACAACACAAATCAAATATTTTTGAATTTAAGATCTCATTTTCACAATGGGAACATGTTTTAGGTGTCATTCCTTAAAATACCCTCAAACACTCGCTAATGACAAATGCAACAAAAACTCTTCTAGTCTCACCTCTCATCAAATATTAGCTTCTTGGTGCAAGCTAGTAAATGATGGAGAACATCAATATAACAAAAATTATGGTGGTTAGTGGGTAGGAGGCTTCTGAGCTCGATTTACCCAAAACTCACAAGGAAAAATTATCTCTAGGCTTTTGTGCTAGATGCACCTCTTTAAGAACAAATGCTCGCATCTCATCTCCTCTCAAAAATATCGACAAATGCTTCCCTTTCTCTCTCTCTCTCTCTCTGTGGGCAAATGCTTGGTATTTATTGTAGCTTAGATTAAATGCATTTCTTTATTTGTGGTGAATCATTGTGGGGCTTATAAAAAATAATTAATATATGGTTTAGAAAAATGGCTTTTTAGAAGGGATTCAAAAAAAATAAAAAATAAAAAAAGTCAATGCTTGAGCCTTGAAGTGAATATATTGAAATGGACAAAACTTATGTACAGTATTTTAGGAGTTGTTCCTTAGATTCCCTTTTTAAAATTCTGCCATGTGACTACTTAAGGAATAACACTATGTACTATACCTAAGTGTTAGGGCATATGTGATTTACTTGTTAGGAATATATGTCACTATTTTATGTAATTGGCTAATCCTTTGACAAAACTCACGTTACTTGTATTTTGGTAGATCTAGGATGTGTTTAATACTTCAAGAAATTTTGTTTCAAGATCAAGTGTTGAAGCCATGCAAGTTTGTCCAAGATTCAAGTCTAAAAAGTGCCTGTCAGTAAAGCTCAACAGCTAGCCATCTATCGAGCTTGAAGAGCTGTTCAAACCCCGTGGCTCAACAGCTAGGCATCTGTCAAGGTTTATGAAAAACAGAGTTTTAGTTCTGTTTTGACTCTAATCCGTGATTGTATGTTAGGGCTTTCTTTTCTCACAACCCTAGACATATAAAAGGATTACTTTAAGGACTATCAAAGGTGGAACAAGTTGCACAAGTGTTGAGCAAAGTTTGTTCAAGCAAATTATGACCGGAGATAGAATTTGTCCTAGTTCATCTTTCTTGTGAAGAAGTTGCTATGTTTGTACACTGTAGGGTTTTGTGACAAAGCATCTTCTGGATCTTCATCATGTGATGAACTGAAGAACTTTGAAGCCAACAACTTTCTCTAGTTGGTGATTAAAGTCGCATACTGGGATCCACGTAATTGGTTAGTCACGTACTAAGAGCCGTGCATTACAAGGAGAGATTGTCACTACAGAACAAGTCGAATTGGATATTGGGGTAAGGGTTCAACTGTAGGTTGGTATAAAGTACTGGGATTCCTTTACTTGTAACCGCTTGTTGTGATAATAGTTGATTCTCGAGAGTGGTGACCTTAAAATCACCCGGTAGGGTTTTTGCCGTGTAGGTTTTCCCCATTCGTAACCAAATCACCGTGTCTATTTATTTTCAACTGCATACTTAGTTTTATTGGTGATTTGTTTGTGCTACTAATCGTTTGCATGTTAATGTGATTAATTAATTAAACTTGGCTAATTAATCAATTAATTCATCACTAGGGGTCAATACGTTTTTGGCCTATCACTAAGTCTTGCCATATTTAAATTATTATATATAATTTAAGACATATGCTTGCAATTAAAAAAGATGACATGATAATATTCATAGCACATTAAGTTGTTTTTATTAATTTGCATTGAAATAGCAATTTGTTGTTAACTTGCGCAATGTGTGAGAAATTTTTAAATAAATGTGTAACATATTCTTACTCTAACATTGAGGAAAGACCTTTAGAAGAAAGGAAAAAAATTCCAATCCTAATTAACATGTGGTTACAAAATTTATCACACGATCAAAATTATACAATCAATTGCCAATTATTTCTATAATAAGATATTGTGTTTCACTTGTGTGAATGGTCTAAATCTTGGAGTTATACTATTACAAGGAAAAAATTATCATAGTTGATATATTCCCTTTTATCTTTGTGTTTGCTCTATAAAATCAAAGCCAGTTATTTATTTTATAGTTATTGTTCTCCTAATGATTAGATTAGTTACTATAATACTTTTAATAAGTAATATTAATTATTTTTTTGTTGACAAACGAGGGTATTTAGATCTCTTTGAGTATTTGACTATTTTTTCAGGTGTAAGCAGTCCCCCATCTCATACACACTAAGTTATTACAGGGAGAAATTTCATAGGAGTGGTTCCAAAATGCTTGCCAGTTGTTAGGTCATTCTAAATATTTAGGAATAAATTTTTAGGTTCTAATTTTATGTATATTGGCAAACCGGGTACAAAAACATGTCTAGTATAAGATATCTTAGAACAATTTTAGACATTTCTCAAGTTGATTCAAGTTAAGATTCAAGAATAGTCAAGCTGCTGAAAGAAGAATTTAAAAACTACAAGGCTTGACCAATCACGAGAAAGGTTTGACCGATCAAACTACGATTTCTGCAAATTTTAAATCAGGCCCGCAAGCCCGTGAATCGTTTAGGGTTTAATTCCAACATTGCTAGGTATAAAAGGAAAACCCTAATTCATGTTTCAAAAGCCGTGACTTACTCCTATAAGATCAATGAGGTTCTATAACCTTCTAACGCAACAAGCATCTACCTAAAAAAAGGTTCAAATACAAGAACTAATAGAGATAAGTTGCTGCATACAATATGAATTGTTGTTGATGATCTAATGCTTTGAGTGGGATCTCAAAGTCACAAACTGGAGTGTTTGTGTGCAACAAATTCAAATAGAAAAGCCTGTAGATTCGAAGCTGTGTGTGGTCATTTGAGTAAGTGTTACAAGAGGTAGCATTAGGTTTAGGGAAAATTTTAATGTAAACACTTCCATTCTAAATAAACAAACACAAGTGGTTTCTAACCCAGGATCTCAGGGATATCATGAGGCCTTAGAAAGCACTAAGTCGACCTTTGGAGATTTTTTAATCTCGTATCTAACAAGTAACAAGTAAGGAAGTGTAGGCATGAAATTTTGGCAATGACACAAAAAAACAAAAACAGAGATATTGGAATATATCAAAGGGAAAGAAAGAAATAAGAAGTTGAATTACAAAGAATACTAAGAAAACCATGGGGATTTTTTGCATCAAACATCCAAACAAATTGTTCATGAATCTGGAAGTTTTTTGCTTTCTTCTATTATTCTGGAGGAAAATTCTGAAATAGTTATTCTAGGAATTTGTAATTACTAAAAGGGTCTTTCAGATTGGCTATAATCTATAGGATCGATACTATGATCCTAGACTAATCCTATATTATTACATGTGTGATTAGTCATTGAACAAAGTCTAGGGATCACCTTCTGTAAAGCCAGATTCTATTTTCATCTCACTCTTGTGATTAGAGGATGGTTAGAGAGAGAGAGAGAGAGAGAGAGAAATAGAGTTAAAGGATCTAGTTTGTTAGGGTCATATTTGTGTAATTGGTTAATCCTTTGACAAAATGCACTTTACTTGTAATTGGGCAGATCTAAGATGAGTTTAGTACTTCAAGAAACATGTTGTTTAAGTCAAGTATTAAAGACATGAAGATTGGTGCAAGAAACAAATGAAGAAAAACTATTCATTAAGTCTCGACAGATAGCTCAACAGATGCTTGCTATCGAGAGTTAATGTGAAGCTCGATAGATAACTCAACAGTAGCTCAATCTATTGAGAATTACAATTTCAGAATTTTTTGACCTAAAATTTGGCCCAGCTTTGCATATTTGTTTGGGGTTATTTTTCTCACAATGCTAAACATATATAAGGCTTATTTTAAAGGTCGTCACACATGGATACAGAGATTAAGAGACTTATATTTTCAGTGTGAAGCTACTGCGTTTGTACGCCATAGGGTTTTGTAATGACACATTGATTTGTTTACGAATGGGGAAACCTATACGACAAAAACTCCACCAGGTGATTTTAAGGTCACCACTCCTGAGAATCCACTATTATCAAAACAAGCGGTTACAAGTAAAGGAATCTCAGTACCTTATACCAACCTACAGTTGAACCCCTACCCCAATACCTAATTAGACTTTTCTTGTAGTGACAATCTCTTCTTTTCAATGCACGGCTCCTAGTACATGACTAACCAATAGATGCGCGAATCCCAGGGGGATTCTAGCATTTTACCCTTATTTTTTAAAAAAATTAGCAATATGTCTCTATTTTGAAACTATTTAGGTCCATGCCCCTATTTTGAAACTCGATTTTTTCAAAATCGAGTTTCAATGTAAAACTCGATTTGTAGAAAATCGAGTATGAGGTGATCAAACTTGAAAAAAAAAAAAAAAAAACCTTGCATGGAACTCGAGTTCATGGAGCTCGAGTTCCATTTAAAACGCCACTATAGGACTCCCTGAACGCAGCTATAGGTATGGGGCGATAAAAAAAAATAAAAAAAATCTTGCATGGAACTCGAGTTCATGGAGCTTGAGTTCCATTTAAAATTCCACTATAGGACTCCCTGAACGTAGCTATAGGTATGGAACTCGAACTCTATGAACTCGAGTTCCACAATTTTTTTTTTTTTTTTAATTTTCATTTTGCAAAACTCGATTTTAAATCAATTGTGTTTTTTTTATTGAAACCCGATTTTATTAAAATTGAGTTTCAAAATAGGGGCATGGACCTAAATAGTTTCAAAACAGGGACATATTGCTAAATTTTTTAAAAAATAAGGGTAAAATGCTAGAATACCCCGAATCCCAGTACGTGACTTGATCACCAACTTGAGAAAGATGTTGGCTGCAAAGTTCTTTTGTTCATCACACGAAGAAGATCATGAAATTGCTTTGTCACAAAACCATATGGTGTACAAAAACACAACAACTTCTTCAAGAGAAAGATGAACTAGGTCATATGTCTCCGATTTACAATATGCTTGTGAAAAACTTTTGCATTAAGTTGCATCAGCTGTGACAACCCTTAAAACAATATTTATATATGTTTAAGGTTGTGAGAAAAAAAAAAGCCTAAACACATACTCACGGATTGGATGAAAATCAGGTCTGAAAAACTGAGTTTCATAAACCACGACAGATAGGGCATCTATCAAGCTAGCTGTCGAGCTTTAAAATCCTGCACTTCATCACTTGTTTCTTAGATAAACTTGCATGACTTTAACACTTTAACTTAAAACCTTGTTTCTTGAAGTATTAAATAGATCCTAGATCTACCCAATTATAAGTAAAGTGCGTTTTGTCAAAAGATTAGCCAATTACATAAAATATTGACATATGTTCCTAATATTGAATCACATATGTCCTAAAAATCTGTTCAAGTTGCTGGAGTTAGTCACGTACTTGGAATCCATGCAAAGGGCTGTCATAAATTGCAGGTTTGTGAATCAATGAAAAGAAAGCTACTACAAGATTAAGTCCAATTGGGTATTGGAGCAAAGGTTCAATTGTAGGTTGGAATTTCGGGATAGGTCAGGGTAGTCGATAAGATTCCTTATATTTGTAACCACTGATTATTGCGTGTGGATTCTTGAGAGTAGTGACCTTAAAATCACTCAGTGGGATTTTGCCTTGCGAGGTTTTCCCCATTTGTTAAAAATTACTCCTATAATTTTAATTACTCCTATTATTAAAGATGAATATCAATTACTCCTATAATTTTATTTTTTTTATCTGCTTTGTCTTTTTATCCTCTTTGTTTAATGGCTAGCAAATTGATTTATGAATAAGCCTTAAGTGAAACACAAACTTCAATAAATTGTTTATCGTTTTTCTCTACTTGCTATTATGGCCTCGAATAACGACAATGAATAACGGAAAGAAAACAACCTTAAATTGAAACGATTTCATAAAGTTGGTACTGAAATCTATCGAATTGGGATTGAAGGAGCAAAATGGTGAAGCTTTGTTTCCTACAATAGGTGTGAATGTGATCGGGTCAAAAAATATTCTAGTGATGACTCAGTGTACTCTCACTTGCTCACAATGTATATTTTTCTGAGTCTACGTTCACAATTTTGAGGCCCCTGTTAAATTTTCAAAATTGTAGGGTGAATTTTATTCTATACTCTAATTTGCTGTTTCTTTTTATGAAAATATTTGTAGTGACATGTAATTTGCGTAATACTGGAATATATATTACCTATGTGCTTGTGGCTTATAGACAATGCTTTAAAATTTGCATTGGATAGCTCGGAATTGAAACATGGAACTATTAGGGACATTTATATTAGTGGAAACTTTCTTGTTGAAGGCACTGAGAGGAATAGTCAAATGAATACTGTTGTTGTAGCAGATGAAGCTGTTAGGTACCTCACGTCTCTCATGGTTGAAGTGCAGAAGGAATTATATTAAGACTTGGAACTTCCTCACCAAATAAAGTTACTGTTTGCTAAAGATGTACTGGAGTTGGTTAATATAATATATAGACTCTTATAGATACATCACTTAACTTAAAAGAGTTAAGTTCGTGAGTTTGGGCCTAATAATATTATATTAACTATTCAATCTTCTCATTAACATCTAATGTGGGACTTCATTACTTAATCAACCAAACTATTTACACATGAACATTATAACAAATCTTCCTCTTCATGTGTGAGTCTTCTAGCTACCAAGTCACTTGTGGAACATCAGTTAGTTTCCCCTTTGAATATAAACTTTTTTTCTTAGAAATCCAAGTGTGATGCATCAGATACACCATTAGTGTGCCCTTTACTTAACCATGCTTGTGGTGAAAATGGGTGTTCTCTTTGCACAAGTTTGAGAGTCACTAATACATAGTCACCTTGACTCACCACTAACATATAATATCTCATGTTAATGTGATATATTTTTAATGTGAAATAGCTCGTGAATATAAACTTGATTTAAATATGTATAATGATATATGTGTATATGCGTACATATATAAAAATATACTTGATTTAAGTATGTATAATGATATATGTGTATATGCGTGTATATATATATATATATACTTATATTGACTAGAGAGTATAAAAATATACTTATATTGATTGGAGAATGGAGATTGGATTGTGCAAGTCTATAAATAAGTTCATGAGATATCAAAATATCATTTAAAATTTATTGATAATATAAATGGTCCATTTTGGGGTAAAATTTTTAATAATACAAGATTGGTAACTCCGTTTTGTATATTTTCATAAACAAAAAAAAAAATAGTCTACTTGATTAACGTACTCAAGTAACTTGTGAAACAAGTTCAAATTTATTCAATAAGAAAATGACTCAAGTTTGGACATATAATCTAATTCAGTATTGAGCTTGATTCATGTTCTAAACAAAATTATAAACTTGTAATACTATTATGCATGTTATTAGTACTCCTCTAGTCCTCTCATAGTGTGGATCCTAAATAAGTATGGGAACCACATAGAGGGAAAATACCATAGTTATTATAGTTGATGACTTGACATCTAGATTGGTTCAGGTGTTTAAATGAATCATTTCTTAACAAGACTTGGTAAAACCCAACGGGTTTGTAATGATCTATGTAACCCGGATGAATTTTTATCATGCAGCCGAGCTTGTGAAAATGTAAAGAATAAAAAAATATAATAAATTAAATTATAAAATAAAAAAAAAAAAAAAAAAAAAAAAAAAAGCACTTCTATGTTTGTTTACCTACTTTCAAGGCCCCAACCTATCAAAAGACCATTCTACTATTGTGAAATCTTAGTTTTGAATTATAATGGGTAGTTTAATTTAGACAAATGCCTTTTTTTTTTTTTTTCTTTTTTTTTTCAATTTATGTTTTGGTTTGTCAAAATTATATACATACAGTTTGACTGTTGACCTATTAGTTGAACGAGTGACCCAACTGTAATCTGGCTCATAAACTGGGTAAATATCGGAACCGGGCCTAACAACTATGGAAAATACATATATTTATATTGCATGAGTGAATAATTATTGCTCAAAGACACGGGTCTCCTCTCCCCATGTGTGTGTTAAAAATACTTAGTATTTTTTTTTAAAAAAAAGACATGGGTCCCCTCCCCATATGTATCATCCAAAGGCCGTAATTTCCCCAAAAGTAAAAAAATTCCAAATTCCCAGCCGTAGGATACATCAGAGACAGAGATACACATACTTGATCCCTCTGGGGACAAATCCGTAATATTTCGCATAACACAACACCATTTCCGTCAAAGAAAATTAACTTAAGCAGCCAAGTCCAAACGATCCTATATAGTGTATACTTTCATACATACTTTACCATAATTGACTTACCTGATATATAGACAGTAAGTAGTGGAGAAAAAAATAACGGACCTATGTAATAGTAATAGACAACCAATTACAGCCTACCACATAGACATTTGTCGCAAAATGTGTGTGAAAATAAATGATATGAACTAATGGTCTATTTTATTAATACCACTTTCTATCATGTGCTAGCTCTGTTTGTTGTTGTTGTATTTGTACAATGAAAGAAAGAAAGAAAGTCCCACGTTATTAAAACTTTGGTGAAGTACATGTCCCATGTTATTATTATATATTGTCCTACTATAGAATAAAGAATAATCCCGTTATTTTTTTTTTTCGTTGCAAATTGTTCATATGCTGTGATTTGTGAGATTTAGAGGTAAAGTTATAAAGAGCGGCCTTTGTATATGTGTGTTTTTTCTTTTTTATTATCATTTACAAAAGATATACTGTAATTAGGTTTTTATTTTTTGATGTAAAAGATAAAAAGTAAAATCAGAAAGCCTTTATTATTATTATTATTATTATTATTATTATTATTGGATTTTTGTATCTAAATCCCAAAAGTGCCTTTTGTTTTTGTTTTGTTTTTAAATTTTAGACTAAAAAGTAATTTTTTTAGAAAGGGGAAAGGATAATGCTTTTTAAAAAAGATCTTTTCGTCTATTTTTTTTTTAAATTTATTTTTTCAAAATAATTGCACCCAACGGACCCTAATGAATTTCAGTAAATAAAAATAAAAGACCCTAATGAATGTGTTGTATATAAATTTATCATTTTGAAATTTGACTTTGAGAGCTCAAATAAGAAAGACTTTGCTTGGATTCAGTGCTATGCGTGTCAACATCCTAACGTGTCCAATGTAGACACCGGAACCCAAGCTTTGTTCACAAAAGAAAGGTCAACTCATGGTAACATATTACTTGTTAATGGTTAGTTTGTTAGTACTTAGTACCTGTGGATGCACATTCTTTATGTAAAGTATTATGTCCAATTTTCTTGAAGGGAGTTTGGGATTAGTAACTTAGCAACTTGTTCCTGTCGATCATTTGTCAAGTGTCTTTAACAGATGACTCGAAATGACAATGATATGGTCATATGGGCCTTACTACTACATGTTTGTTGTCTCTGAATGCTACTTTAAGAAATCTTCATTTGCTGTTTAAATGTTCCATCTTCTGAACTAATATGCTAGGGATAAGAATCACTTGTTGAAGATGACAAGATTATTGTTATTTTGCAGCTTAGCGCTAAACAACCATAAATTTGATCTCTAGTTGGATTCTTCTGAATTGTTTGATATTCAGCTGACTTAATAGGCTGCATTTCTGCCCTATGTTTTGGTGTACCCTGACAAATTTCCATGATTTCTGTAATGATTTTTCAATTCAAAAAGTGAAGCGCTCAAAGCTTGATATAGAGCACCTTTGCATAGTTAATATTTTGGTTATTTCTGTTTCTTTTTTGGTTTAAAACTCTACCTCACTGATTGCATAGATTTTCTTATATACCTTGGAGATGTCATTACGGCCAACAATATACCAATTGCAAATGCCAGCTTGTACTGGGATCAGGCAATCTCTCCAACAAAATCCAGAGGTATTCCGTTTGCCAGTGTGTTTGGAAACCACGACGATGCACCATTTGAATGGCCAAAGGAGTAGTTTCCAGCCCCTGGAATTCCTCAACTTATTTGCCCAGCAGTCAACTCAACACATTCAGGTTAGCATGATGTTAGAAATGTGGAATAAATAAGCTGGTGACAACCAATCATCACTATTCACTAGTGACAGGTGAATTAAAGCTGTAGCCATTTGGTTTTTGGTGTTGTGGATGTAGGTCTTAGTGACCAAACCATGTTAATCTCTTCCATCCTTTTCTCTTCTTTTTATGTTCCATAACTGGCAGGAGAAGAAGCATGTAGCTTCAGAGGCACACAGCGTATTGAGCTGATGAAACATGAGATTGAGCATAATGTGCTATCTTATTCTAGCAATGGTCATAAAGCGCTTTGGCCAAGTATATCCAACTATGTTATCCAAGTCTCATCATCAGATGATCCAAAGTCACCCGTAGTATACCTGTACTTTTTAGATTCTGGTGGCAGGTCCTATCCACAAGTTATCTCAAATGCTCAAGCAGAATGGTTCCAGAACAAATCTGAAGAGATCAACCCTAACTCAAGGTATTAGAACAAAGAATTACCTCTCTTTTCTTAAACTACTTTTCATGGCACCTTATTAGCATTGACTAGAATTAATAGGTAACAAGGTTTAAATATCTAGACTCTGGTTTGTTGATTTTAATGGTTTGTAAGAGAGAGAAAAAAATGAACAGAAAACTTGTAAACATTGCTCCCAGCATGGTTTGATTAAATAGAAAGTGAAAAAGACAGGGTTTATTCTACTGAGGCAAATAGTTGTAATTGACAATGCTGAGGTTTTGGTTTTCTTTTTTGAAGTACACCAATAAGATACGGTGAATATTCTTCTTTTATTTTTTATTTTTTGGTTAAATAAATCTGTTTCCTGCATTTTCTAATCCAATTTAGTGTTACCTGACAGTGTGCCCGAGCTAATATTCTGGCATATCCCAAGTCAAGCATATATTAAAGTTGCTCCACAGTCTGGAATTCACATGCCCTGTGTAGGCTCAATTAACAAAGAAAATGTTTCTTCTCAAGCAGCTGAATTGGGTATCATGGAACTTCTTGTTAAAAGGCCTTCAGTCAAGGTAAGTACACATAAGCATGCATGTACACATAAATATATTCATTTCAAAGATAATCACGCTTACGCTCAACCATATTCATCTGTAAATATATAGATTCACACATGCATAACATAAATTCATGTAAGATGCCTGCTCTCTAGGTAATGACACAAAGGAATTGAGTAAGCATATGCATATATATATACATAAAAAAGTACATATACCTCCATACACATATGAGACATTAGTGCTCCTGGATATAGACTGGGTTTAGACTTTAGATTTGAACTTGAAATTTGAATGACCCCATTTTCAGCTGGATTGATTGATTACCAATGCCAAGTCAAATAGGAAGGTTGGAATTTCTTGATACACAAGCTGGCCAGGCTTTGCCGGGCTTGAAATTTATGGCTTGGCTTCTATGGCCCAAAACGATCATTTTTTTTTTTTTTTTTTGGTTTTTGTTATTGTTCCATTTGATCGACAGGAATTACATAAGAAAAGAATGAAAACTTGAAATCTTTTGTCATGTTGGGATTTGAGTACCTTTAATTTGTCTTTATAACTTCTTTGCAGTCAAGTGGAGCAATGGTATTATTATTATCATTATTACTATTGTTGTTGTTGTTGTTTTTCATGTTATGTTTCTGTTGGTTATTCACCATGATTAATTTACCATGTTGTTCTACTGCTTCCCCTTAAATTCGTTCTTCATGCTTGGATGGTACAATTATCATTTTTCAGTTCTATCACAGATTCAAAATCCATTTACAGGAAAATATAAGTTCAAGTACCCATGACATATGAGTCACACACTAGCACCTAAATCACCCAAATGTGGTTTAGGATGGTCAGCGGAGTTTTGTTTAGTGTAATTATATCTCTCTTTTAAATGTGGAAGAAGTTTAACCAAAATGTTACAGTGTTGGCAAGAAGGTTGAATAAGCCCGATCAGTTTTGCCTTTAAGAAAAGCCCTGAATTGGAACCACATATATTTAATAAACAATATGTGTGCTTATGGTACTTGAAAGTCACAAACTAAATGAATCTATGGCTTGAGTTTGATGGATATGAATATGATCATGTTGAGTTGTTTTTCTCTTTATTGTGGCAGGCAATATTTGTTGGACATAACCATGAATTGGATTGGTGCTGCCCCTATGAGAAACTCTAGCCCTGTTTTGCTAGGCATACTGGTTATGGTGGCTATGGAGACTGGCCTAGAGGAGCTAGAATTATAGAAATCACTCAGCAGCCTTTCTCCTTTAAAACTTGGATAAGGATGGAGGACAGTGTAGTACACAGCAAAGTTGTGCATGGAAGTGCCAATCAATTGAGTTACAAAACTTTTGACCGAATAATAGTTATTTTGTTATATTATTTTATGTGTTTAATTTTTTAATTTTTGTTAAGAATATAAAGAGAGAGACTGAGAAGTGAGAATTGTTTGTGTATTGACGTATATTTTGTGTATATAATATTATACAATAGAGAGTTTTGTATAAACATAATATGTAGGGGTGTGCATGGGTCGGGTTTAGGGGATATTTTTACTTAACTCACCATGGTGGGTTAAAAAAAATTCAACCCAACCCAACCCATCACATAAATCCAACCCAACCCAACCCAAACCATATGGGTCGGGTTGAACACATGGATTGAACAATTTTTTTTATTACTATTATTATTAAATTGAGCAGAAAAAAATATAAATATATTAAAAAACTCATAAATTAGTATCAAAGTAACTCCTTAATAGCAAAGAACACTAATTACTAAACAACAATAGTAATTTACTAGGGTTTGTGTGAACTAATTGACTTTTATATAAGATAGGAAGTGTTGGTTATTTAAAGATTTTTATTAATTATATAATATATTTTAAATATATATTAAATATATGGGTGGGTCGGGTAGGATTTGGAATTTTATGATCCCAACCCAACCCAACCCAACCCAACCTACTATCAAAAAAATTTTGTAATCCAACCTAACCCACCAGGCCCTAAAAACCGATCCAACCTGGCTGGTTGGGTTGGGTCGAGTTAGTTTTGGCAAGTTGGCTGCACACCCCTAACCACAAGTAAAATGTAAAGTACAAGTAATATAAGTGCATGACAAGTGCAGTACACTAGGCCCAAACCTAGTGGGCTAGGCTAATGTATATACTAACAATTTTAATTTTTTTTAAATAAATCTAGGTGAAATTAAAATTTTAAATCCTTTATATATCAAAAAAAATTATTCGGTAAATATAATAGGACTCAATCCTTGAATTTAGACAAATTTTTTTGAGAAAGTTGAATTTAGACAAATTAAATTAAAAAGAATAATTCAAAATCTTTTTTTGTTGCAATATGTTACAAACTACACCAAATTGACGAAAATAACCTACGTCAATTAATTTAATTCCGTTTCTAATCGGTTATCCAAAAAAAAAAAAAAAAAGACTTCGTTTGTTTACTTTTGATTCCGAGGCATATTTGGTAGAATTACTTT
>CM043318.1:20982302-21075395 GCA_023736055.1 Quercus glauca | reverse complement strand
CATTAATCTTTTTTTCCCCCTCAATGTCTTTGACTCTTTCACTGTTTCAAATTCAATGTTTTGGTAACGAACTTTGAGGCTTTTTAGCAATGGAGTGTTAAAAATTAATTAAAAAATTGAATGGGAGATCAATAGATGAACGATTGTGCTTCCAAAGTTCCCTATAATTTTGCCCCTCCTGAATTGAAATCCTAGCTTCGCCACTGATTATGGGTATTATAATAATTCAAGTTAGACCTTAACGAGATTGTGCCGTTTTAGATAAGATAATAGCTATCTAAATCTTATCAAAAAAAAAAATATATATATATATATCTAAAATTCCTTCGGGGAAAAAAAATTATATATATATATATATATATGTATATATATATTCAACTTATCTGAGTCATTTAAGGGAATAAATGCAATGCTTGCAATTTTTTGTTAAGGATGGTTGATAAGAATCCAATTTCCTAATTGTTTATTGATTCTCGGTTTAGTAGTTCTTCGAGGGAACTAGGCCTCCATTGATTGATTCTTCGAGTGAATCCACCTCCAATAGCAACTCAAAGAATTAGCTACTCATCATGTTATTTCTTGCATAAAATCCTTTACAATCTGAATGGTAGTTTATATCCTATTCTCTAACTAACTAGGTACAACACCACACAGCTTAACTAACTACTCAACTAACTAAGTACAACACTGTAATGCAATACAACCAAACTACAACAGTACAACATTTTAAAGCTACACTCTTCCCTGCACTGCTCATCACACTGCCCTGCACTGACCATCACACTGCCCTGCACTACTAACCCAATGTCTCCAATACACCTTAGTGAGGCTCCTAACAATGGTTAAAGAAAACACCAGAAGGCTTATAACTAGAGAATGAATCAAAACCAGAGTAGAACTTAGAAGTTAGAACTATGTAGCTAACCGTGTTATCACAATCAACAAGCTGTTGTTCACTAAGATTGACAAGTTTCCCAGTTGCAATAAAATTGGCTCCTACGACAGCTCCAGTAGTGCTAAAAGCCCAACATGATCCACATTGACCCTGCATCAACAAAAATAGCAACCTCCATCAACAAAAATAGTGTGCCATAAACATATGGTCAAAAAATGTTGTGTCCCAACACCCAACTCCGAAGCCATTCTCACACTAATGAGTGGAGAATTTGAAACCGGGCTGCTCTGAGCTTGAATAAGTGATTTTTGTAATGGAATCTTTAGTCAAAAAAATTAAGCCCAGCCCAATCAACAACGCAAAGCTTTTTTTTTTTAAAAATCTTTTTCCCAAAATGTTTAACAAAGGCAAGGCATAAATTTCTGGCCAGAGACGGCTTAAAAATAATAATAATGACATTAAATTGAGTTAAGCTAAAAATGCTAAGTTACTTTGTGATCATCATATTGGTGCCATGTATTAAAAACAAAAGAAAACAAAAAATTGTTCAAACTCCAAATGAGGGTGTTCAATATTTGGATAGAAAAGTACTGTTCCACGATTGTTCCCCTTTATGCCATATTGTGTTATATTTCTTTAGTGTTTATAACTTTTTTCTCTATTTCAACTATGCCATTTCTTGCTTGAATGTCTCTATTGTAAACATGTGTCAATTGAGTTAAAAGCAAACATGGCAAAATTAAACCCAACTTGTAACTTGAATTTTTTACCTTAAAATAGGTACAAATGGGTTGACCCATGACAGAACCCAACTGCTTTTTAAAATTGTTTTTTGTTATAAAAAAATTAAACTAAATTAGGACTTGGCTGGTTTATTTGTTTGTTTTGGGCTTTACAATGCACAATTCAAACCTCAAACTCAAAATCAATTAATTGACAATTATAATGATAGTGCGGCATTAGTTCCACACCGTTACCATTTTTATTTTAAAATTATTTTTTTATAATATTTTTGGATAATTCCATTACAGTGTAGCAAAAGTATAAAAATGAAATTGGCATGAATTATGTATGCTCAGAACTATTTTTTAACCATCTATGGCTTCTCAAAATAAAAGATGATATTTCTTAGAGTATATTATCTAAGAATGACATAATATTCATAAAAGAGATCATGTATAAATATTAAGCGAAAACAAACTTTAATGTATATTCTCAAATTAAAATAAGTGTCAAGCATTGTACATCGATCTAAAATGAAACTCTTAATAATGATATCATAAGAGAGATCATATACAAATAAGTAAACAATTAATCAAACTTTAATGTACATTCTCTTAAAAAGGGTGTCATCAACCACTGCATATAAACTTAAGGATCCGGTTAATGTATGCCCTAAGGGCACACATTAAGTTTTCTATTTTTGGAAACATTTTTTCGAGAATTGAAAAAGCTGTCATTACTTTTTCAATTCTCGAGAAAATTTTTTCCAAAAATGAAAACTAATATGTGCCCTAAGAGTACACATTAGTAAAATCCTAAACTTAAATCCAATTATTAGATTTTTTAAAAAAGATATTAGATTATAAAATAAGTTTTCAATATTATAAATTTCTTTTTTGTTTTTATTTTTTTGACAAATCAGCTATTCAACAAGGTATTTGAATTTTGTTAAGAGCATTAATATTAATGGTGCCAAATTGCTAAATTTAACAGCCAAATATAAAAAAAGTGAGTTGCATCAGTGGAGGTAAATCTAAATTTTTTGGCTGTAGAGCTACAATAGTGCACAACCATCTTTGGCAGTGCACTGTAGCTCAGAAGTTAAAATAAAAAAATTTTATTTTATTTGTCCTCTCCGCTGTAACTCAGATTATTATATATTTTATTTGTGGTTGTGATTATTGTTATTATAGTGAATATATTATTTTATTATGTTGTTTATATTATTTTAATGTGCTGAAAGCTAAAATAAAATAATATTAAATATTTTGTAAAATAAGATGTTAAATAAGTAAAGTAGCTTTTTGCAGTGCAGCTAATATTTTTAACACACAGGTGCTAATGCACTTATCTGCTTTGAGACGTAGATATTGCTGTAGAGAGGAAAAATTCCCGACCTATCACAAGCTGACACGTCTTATTACCAAGTCCACAAAATACAGTCAATTACAAAGTGCCACATATTGCTGCTAGGTTTTACTATCACTGCTTAGAAGCCAATGAAAATTTGCCAAGTGTCATGCAAAAACCAATCACGCATCAGCGCATGTGTAAGCGATGACACAAACAGCCTCGCACGTGTAAGTGATGACTTAATCAATCCAGTGCATGTAAGCGATGACATAGGCGAACCAATCAAGCTGCGACATGTGTCACCAATCAGTCTCCGCCACGTGTCGCTCATCCACCTTCAAATTCCTATAAATAGAAGCCTTCCTAAGACATTCAGGACGACACCAAGCCATCTGAAGCACAAGCAGCATCAGAGAAGATTCAGAAGCACTCAGAAGTCCAGAAGTTCTGTTGGAATCAAGCCCTAAAGCCTCCAGCAACTTTAAGAACTTCAACCTTCAAATACAAAGAACATTCGAAGAGGAATCATCCAAATCACATTCCTAGATTGCAAAGTTCACTAGAATCAAGCTCAAAAGCCTCTAGAAACCTCAACAAACCATAAATCAGTGAAGCTCTACGGATTCAAGTCTCTAAAACCCCGAAGAACTTCCACCACAAATTTTCAAAGACAAAGAACGCACGAAGAATACGAAGAACACACGAAGAATACAAAGAACACGAAGAACAAAGAATTTCTAAGAAGCTCATAGCCAGAGATTTATTGTAATTCTATTTCAAAGATTTTCGATCCATTCCTCAGCCAAATTGAAGGATATTTTGTGTTCGAATCAAAATCACATTACCACAAATCCAATCAACAAATCTTTTAAGGAGATCAAATCAGAGGATCACATTTTTGTAATCACAGAGAATTGTACCACACAATCATCAATACAAATTCGTATTTGTGCAACTATTTTACTTGTTTGACTCATTTCGAACAGAGAAATTTAGTCGTCCACAAATTCTGGCACGCCTGGTGAGACATCTCTGCCTCTCATCTCACTCTCCTTCAAAGAAAGAAATCTTCATTATCCTGCTACCAACTTCAATGGCCTCTAGCAAGAACATTCAAGTTTCAACAATAGCTACTTCAACTAGATTTGGTACGGCTACCACCAACAATTGCATTGGTGTAATCAATTGTAACCAACCCAAAGCAAACAATCAACTTCAATCAACCAAGGAAGCCAAGGTCCAGACAATCATCTCCTTAGACCCTCTTACAAGAAACAAGGTTGTCAACAAGGACATCTTTACCTTGGAACACCTCAAGTATGGGGGCAAATCCCCTTCTTCCTTCATGAGAAGTTGGTCGCACGATTTCTCTCCCATCAAAGGGAACCCAAAAGATGACATTTCATGTGCTCACTTCAATTCACTTTCTTCTCCATTATCTTGGGAAGTTCTGTCAGTCATGATGACTAACACCTCTACCATAGAAGAAAAGATGGCTGAAATGGAACAAAGGGTTGTCCTTCTCACAAAAGCACTTGAAGATAAGGACCTCCAAATTGCAACTTTAATGAACAAACTTGAAGTACAAGACCTTGGTGAATCAAGCCATGGTCATAAATTCACATCTGCGACGGATGACGAAGGGAAAGAAACTCAGGACACTCCTCAATAGGAACAATCTACTTCGGTTGCTTCGTTATCAGTTCAACAATTGCAAGACATGATAACGAATACCATTCGAGCACAATATGGAGGTTCTTCTACAAGTTCTCTCACATATTCAAATCCCTATACAAAGCGAATCGATAACATGAGGATGCCAAATATGTATTAGCCCCCCAAGTTCTTGCAATTTGATGGCAAAGGAAACCCTAAGCAACATATTGCTCACTTTGTAGAAACTTGTGAGAATGCAGGAACTCAAGGAGGCCTTTTTGTAAAGCAGTTTGTTTGTTCATTGAAGGGGAATGCCTTTGATTGGTATACAGACTTAGAACCTGAGTCAATTGATAATTGGGAAAAACTTGAAAGGGAGTTCCTCAACCGATTCTACAGCACACGGCGCACGGTAGGCATGATGGAGCTTACCAATACTAAACAATGGAAGGATGAGCCTATCGTTGATTATATCAATCGATGGCGTTCTTTGAGTCTAGATTGCAAGGACAGACTTTCTGAAATTTCTGCTATAGAGATGTACATCCAAGGCATGCATTGGGGACTTCTTTACATCCTTCAAGGGATAAAGTCTCGAACATTTGAAGAGTTAGCAACTTGTGCACATGACATAAAGTTAAGCATTGCTAGCCATGGAAGTACAAACCCTCCCATACTTGAGGAAAGCAAAAAGAAAGTAAGGAAGAATGACAGGAATGCAGAGAGCAATCTCAAAAACTCAATGGTTGTTAACACTGCTGAAGTCAAGATTCCAAGAAGAGGAGAAAATGCAAATGAAAAACGACTTGAAGGATGGCAAAAGAATGAGATGCGTTGTCTGACTTTTAAGGAACGTGAGCAAAAAGTATATCAGTTCCCCGATGAAGATGTGCCAAACATCTTAGAACAACTATTGCAGTTGAAGCTAATTGAATTGCCAGAATGCAAGCAGTCGGAAGACATGGGGAAAGTTGATGACCCTAACTACTGCAAATATCATCGCATCATTGGCCACCTAATCCAAAAATGCTTCGTCTTCAAAGAACAAATCATGAAGCTTGCCAAAAAAAAAACAAGATCGATCTAGACTTCAATGAAATTGTCGGGTCAAACTATGTGACCGTTGCTTGTGATGTACTTCCAACTCTCAAGCAGAGGGTAAACACCAACCAAGCTTACAAGTTGATCAACAATGATGATGCAAGGATTGGCCCCATCAATGGGAAGTTCCTTAAACACTCCTACGCTTAAACATCGAGGAGTGCTCCTTGGTAAGAGTTTAAACTGCCCGCTGTAGCGCTGCAAGAGTATATGATGTCTTCCCAGTACCTTTGACAGCATACCAATAAGGAGAAATTAATCCCATTCTATGTCACAAATTGCTAGTGTGGCGTAGTGGTTGGATGCCCATGTCGCCCTTGAGGGGTCTCGGGTTCGATTAGTGGTGATACCCACTATTACACACTGAGCCCTCCTTTTTTGCAAAAAAATCATCAAAAAAAAAATCTTTTGAACTACGTAATGACTTGATCCCTCTCCAGGGTACATAGGCAACTTGGTATCATTTACCAAGTTAAGTCACATTCAAAAAAAAAAAGTGAAGACAATGGTGGAGAAATTAGATAAACGAGTGAGGCAAAAGAAAACTGATTTTATTAGCTGGAAAGAAAGACATGAAATTTCTATGACAAAGAAAACAAGAGAGAGATGCTACAATGATTATTGATTGCAAGTACAGGTCAGTATTTCCAATTGTAATTCTCTAACTCATCACGTGCTATCTCCAGCCCTTGTCTCAACAACTGCAAAGATTCAATGTCAGCATTACTTAAGGGAGGAGTAGTCTCTATGAAAGAAATTTCATCTTGAATGTTCGAGATGATAGAGCTTTGATTTGACAACTTTTCATCATTATTGAGAATCGAAGCTTCGAGATCTTTCTTGCGATTGGATAGATGTTCCAGCTCTTCATGCAGCTCCACTATCCTAGCTTCAACACTCGCCAGTCCATCCCTAAGTGTTTCACCACATGCTAGTAGTTCATTCTTTATAGTTGGCTGCTCAGCAAGGCAAAAGTTACAATCTGCCAATTGCTTGTCAAGTTGTTCAGACATCACACTCGTAGAAAAGGAGGATTGAAGTGATTCAAAACTTCTGGCCTTCTCGAAATAATCAGCAACTAAGCTTTGCAATGGTGATGGATCCATAGCTTTGTTGGCTGCTATGGCATCAAAAATCTTTTGAGCTTCTCCCATGAGTGAAAGGGCTTTCTCAAAAGGGGTCCTGACAATCCTTTGCTGAAGACTTTTCCAAAGGTTCAGTGCAAGGTCAATGCAATTTCTTACGATCACATCTTTGGCACGATAAAAAAAATCTTCAGGGATATCAAAACTCATGGTCCTCTCCGTAAATTTAGTGCTAGGCATTTGAGTTACATTTCCCATTGATATGGCAAGAGGTCGTGGGCCAGAAATTGAAGTTTTACTATCAATAGAGGTCACCTTATCGCTGTTGACCGTGTTTAAGGCTTGTTGCCCAGGCTGCAATCAAGAATACGTTACATCAAAAAATGTACGTATATAAAGACTAAAAAAAAAAAAGTAGAATAATATAAAATAAAATACTTGATCTACAGCAACTTCAACATGTTCAAAGGCGTAAGAGGTCCCTTCGACGAAATCGGGTTCGCTAGGGGCTACCAATTTAAGCTTTTTCTTAGCCCGCCTCCAATGACACTCCTTGTCACTGCTCTTACTCACTTTCTCAAGATATGAGTCCATCTTTTCATTAGATGCCATGCACACTCCTGGAGGCCCTTCAACAAGAAAAGCTTTAAAGGGAGGCATCTTCGGTCTTACTATGACGTCTTGTGGCTTTACAAATTGAGCCTTTTTAGTCACAGATTTCTAGACAACACACGTAATGTGATCGTCAGACAATTGAATACCCACTCCATTGTCATTCTTATCATGGTTTATTTGACCTATCTTCATTCTTGGTAAAGGAGGATGTGTGCTTGAAATCAAAGATGCTATACCATCTTCAAGGTATGTCCCATGCGTGCTATTCCACCAACGCTCATAACTTTGAGTAGTGTGGTGCTTTAAGTTTGATGGAGGAGCTGGGAAGAATGCTTGCGACATAGTCTTAGACTTGGTGCATGATCTCCAAAGTTCTAAGACTTCATCCAAAGAAGCATGACAGATGTCTTTCTTTATATCGCCTACAATGCTTTGACAAAGTCCAAATTGACGACTGAATCGGCAAGGGCTATAGGGTTCGATGATGAAATGATCATTTTGTCGCATAGACAAGTAAGACGACCGAATACTGATAAAGTGCGCCAGTAAAGTACGATAAAGGTTGCCACTGTCTTCAAAAGTTTCATTCGCATTCTTGACAAGCAAATTGGCACTCCACAGCATGCAGTTGCCTTGAATCAACCTTCGGGCTTCATATTCGCCATAATATCTAGCCCCTCCTGCATCAGAAAATCTAACCATCTTTGGCCCAATGACTTCCAATTTAACTCCATAATGGGTATCAAAGTAGTGGTCTAGCCACCCATAAATGTAGTGCATGGGAAGGCACACCTTTGAACTACCAACAACAGGAGAACGAGCAAGCCTATTTAATCCTCGATAAAGGCTAGTAAGAACGGGTATGGCAAGACTGAAAGGCCTACCAATAGCCATAAGGCTCGCAACCTTGAATGTTCCTAGACGGATAGTATTGAGATCCTCACTCAGTAGCACAAATATGCACAGCCAACAAGATAACAAGGTAGCCAAGTAAGTTTCTTCACATAGTCCTTCTTGAACTTCAAGGTCTGTAAATGCACCTTTCTCTTTTGAAGACCATGCACAAGCCTTACCAAATGAATCGTCAGGATTGTAAGTCTGCTTGGGACGACACGATCTCTTTGGCCTTCGAGGAGGTGGCTTCATGTATTTTGGGTCCCCTCTAAACCAAAATTTGATCCAGTCATTTACTGAAACATAGGGCTTCCCTTCTTTCTCATTATGAAGTCAATAAAAAGTAGCGAACAAATATTCACAACTCTTTGGAATGAATCTGCCTTTCTCATCACATCCTGCCATTTCCTTATAACAAGGGACAACTTCATCATAAAAGCTACCAGTGATGGCAAGCCCACCTAGACGATGTAAGTCCCAAAGAGAGATGGACATCTCACCCAACGGGGTATGAAGGGTATTGGTGTCCGGGCACCATGCTTCACAAAATGCACGTATGATCATATGAGTATAAAGATGCAAGGACTGATTCAAATATTTGGGCCTTGATAAGAGTCTTCTTGCTACAAGAGAGGACATCTTCAAGCCATTCCCAACAGTAGGGTGTATAACCAAACTCGCCATTGGTTCTGAAAATTGTGCCCCAACGTGTTTCGCCGGAAATAATGCGTTGGCTAAGAGTCCTTAAAGGACTTGACTCAGTGGTATTCTTGTAGAGGGAAGTACGTAAAGACCATGCTCTAGAAGGAGAATCAGGATTTTGGGAAGTGTCATACGTCCATTCAACAATGTCACCAAGATCATTCTGTTTTGGCCATACTGGTGAAAATCGACCAATAACGGGTTTCTCGACGGGCAGTGATAATCTTTTCTCAGTTGCATCATTTTGGTCTTTTGAAATAACAAGATACTTCTTGTTAGACGAGGAAATATCTCTGAAGTACACCATATCAAGAAACAAGTTGCTATAAAAACAAAAAAAAAAAAAAGTGAGGTCAGTACAAGTAAAACATGTTTAAAAAAAAAAAAAAAAGGTAGAAGAAGAAGAAGAGGAAAGGTGTGTTTCTCTGCACTTACGATATTATGTTAGTTATTGAAGGCTAGCAACTTAATGCATGGCCCAAGTGGCCTTATATAGAAAATTTTTTAAAACTAACAGACAAAAGAGCCAAAAGGTCCAAACAGTTAAAAATATCAACTTTCAAAGGATACTGCACCGAATCTTGAAAAAAAAAGGGAAGAGAGTAAATGCTCATAAAAGGATCAAGTGGTCAGGAAGAAATTGTCACACTAGACTTCAAGAAGAACCGGTCCACTGAGGGTAGCATGTCTTCTAAGAACAACCATAGCACTGACTTTGGATGAAGCTATAGGCCAGCAAAGAGGAGTAACTTGTTTCACTGTGTCACCAACTATTGAGAATAGCATAGACACTTAATGGATAGCCTGGAACTACTCCTTGCCTTGGTTGTCAACGTTGTCAGAATAGCCAACACCAAAGAAGATCGAAATGCCAGCAAAATCAACAATATATGCTGTCTAGATTTCTAAAACTTCTGACAAGATTTCACAAAAAATCAACACACCGAAATCTTCTAAGGACTTCGAGCAACAAAACCCAAAAAGATCATCATCAACGGAGCCATCACGCGCGACCACAAGCTCACAATGATCCACGGCTAAGTCCTTCAACTCTGCGCAAATGTGCTCGAAATTTTAGAACACGGACAACACCAGAAGACTTTACGGCCCTCGATCTACAAAACCCCAAAATTTCAGGCCCATAAACCCTGAAAAGTGCCACCACGCACTACCAAAAGCTTCGGAGGATTGCGGACTACTCCTTTACAGGCATGCAAATCCGGAGTTCATTACAAAAAAATAACGATACCACTAGATCCTACAGCCTCCGATCTACAAAACCCAAAAATCTCGGGACCAAAACCACCACCACGCGCTGCAATGCGCTGCCAGAAGATCCGGCGTCAATTCCTTCAGTCACACTCGCTCACACGTGCAGCCCCTTACTTCTACGCACTCACACGTGCATACACGCGCCACAAGCTGACACGCCCTCAGCTCTATGACGTCATGGCTGACGTCATCATCCACTAACCTGTTGACCTGTTGGTTTAGCTGACTCGGTTTGATCCGGACCAACCTGGAAATCCGACCCGGATCCAAACCGCCTACCAAAAAAAAAAAAAAAAAGAAGAGAGACAAAGAGAAAATGCTTTGACCAAGTGGACCTTTGATCTTGACCAAAAAGTCAAAATTTTCAAAAGGGGCCTATCCCACTCGATTTTTCGCGTTCATTCCAATTTTGGAATCCGTTTCTTTGTCCGAGATTCGAAAATTATGCAAACTGTCCAATTTCCAGAAAGTTGACTTTTGTACTAATCCTAACCAAAAGTCAAAATTTTCAAGAATGACCTGTCTTGCCTAATTTTTCACGTAGATTTCGATTTTGGGGTCTATTTCTTCATTTGAGAATCCAAAATTGCTCAAATCGTGTGATTCTACAGTTGTTGGCTTTAATGTGAACTTTGACCAAGGATCAAGATGTCCAAGCAGAGTTTGTCCTATTTAGATTTTCACGTAGATTCTGATTTTGAAATCCACTTATTTGTTTTGGACTTGAAAACCACCTATGTGACCCACTTCTTCGAAGTACAAGCAATGTCCAAAAATTAAGCTCCCAAAATCAAAATTTAAGATTCATCCACTTGGTCTAGATTCCCTCAAGGTTATTCTCCATACTTTGGCAAGGCTTTCCTTCCAAAGTACAAATGAACTCTCACAAGTATGTCTTGAACTTAAAATTACACTTGGTCACTGGTTCAACCTACTATTTCCATTCAATGCCTACCAGTCTCCAACCTACCATTCTCGTTCGGTGCCTACCATTCCCACCTACCGTTCGATACCTACCAGTCAAAAATCTACCATTCTCACCAAAAATTCTCAACCGCCATTCTCAACTACCCACCTACCATTCTTCGTTTCTCCACTATAAATAGAAGGGCCGGGTTCGAAAAAAAAAAAAAAAAACCACATTGAGTCATGAGATGAAGATTTGCTTCTTTCAAATTTTCAAGTCCTCGTTCTCACAGCCATTTCTCACTATGGCCTTATCATTCTCAACACTTAGCAACCAATATTGCTTCATAATCCATTTGAAATCAACCCTCTCATGGTTCGGTAGAAACTCTCTTCACAACATCATTGTAGTTTTGAGATCCAAACAAATTTTGTTTCTCCACTTAATGACCACCTTTGTTCATAAAATTACTCATAACAAGGTCGGTATCGTCCTCCCATGCTTCCGTGGATTTGGTTGGCCAGGGAATCCAAGTCCAACAAAAGCACCTGTTCCTAACCTCAGGTCTCCCGTAGTCTCTTTCCAATTGCTTGGTCTTCCAGCAGAGGCAACAGTTTGGAACAAACAGCAACTTGGCTGGTTTCTAAGACCAGAATCACAAGTTAGCTCCATCTTTCATTCTTTTGTGCTTTTCCAACAAGAAACAGTGAATGAAGATGGTAAAAAGTGTTGGGGTATCCTACAAATTGTCTTTCATCTAACACTTGAAACAACCTCCAAGGCACCAGCTCATCAGAATTCAGCTTTTGGAGCTGGTAAATGGTCACAAGAGCCTTATTCCATGTCCCAACCACAGTGGGACCCAAAGGTCATCGTTGCTGGTATCTCAAAGCACACTTTCTGGAATTACTCCAACTTAAAATCAGCTCGAAGAATTTCAGAAAATACTCTTCTAAAATTACTTCAACTTAACGTCTGTCGGCATGGTCCCATCACACATGCATATTCTATGACTTGCCGCCGGACCTCATTCAGCATGCAGTCAGTCCCGGATCCCAAGTTGTACTCCCCATAAACATCTACACCAAAGGGTCCCCGACGTACAGGGCCAGCGCCATGGTTGCGTGTGTTTCACCCATTCACTTTACTTTATCCCCATCTTCTCCACACAGTCACCATCTCCACCTCATCTCCATCGTCTTTTTCTCACAACCATCAACATCCCCAAAATCCCTAAGCTTCTGAAATTACCTCAACTTAACCTGAATGATGCGATAACACATGCACATTCAACCACTTTCCCACATGTCCTCGTTGTAATCCGAAGTATACTCTTTCGAGATAACTTCACCAGAAGTTCTTAAAAACACGAGGCTAGCCCCATGACTCTGCATGCTGTACCCAGCCACCATCCTCGCATCCTCCCCATCTTCTACACCCTGTGATCACCACCAACAATCCAAAATACTCTTCTGAAATTGCCTCAGCTTAACCTCAGCCGAAATGAGTCAGTCTTACAAGTACATCCAACTTCTTGCAAACAACTTTCAGCCTCACCAACCCACTTCAAGTACCATGAAACACTCTTTTTGAAATTATTTCAACTTAACTTTTGCTGAGAAGGCTCGGTCATGCAAGTAAATTCAAATACTGGCAGACCCCTTTTCGGTCTCATCAAATCCTTTCATATGGGTGAGTCTACTCTTCGGAAATTATCTCATCCTGCTAAAAGTTCCACCACCTTCAATTACTTCATTTGAAGAGCCAAGTGTAAAAATCCATTTTCGAAACTCATTCCCACACTACACTCTGAAACTGTGTGCGTGAACGAGTCTCGAGGGGGCATTTGTAGAGAGGGAAAATTTTCGACCTATCACAAGCTGACACGTCATACTACCAAGTCCACAAAATACAGTTAGTTACAAAGTGCCACGTATTGCTGCTAGGTTTTACTATCATTGCTTAGAAGCCAATGAAAATTTGTCCAGTGTCATGCAAAAACCAATCACGCATCAGCGCACGTGTAAGCGATGACACAAGCAACCTCGCACATGTAAGCGATGACTTAATCAATCCAACGCGTATAAGCGATGACATAGGCGAATCAATCAGGCTGCAACATGTGTCACCAATTAGTCTCCGCCACGTGTCGCTCATCCACCTTCAAATTCCTATAAATAGAAGCCCTCCTAAGACATTCAGGAGGACACCAAGCCATTTGAAGCACAAGCAACATCAGAGAAGATTCAGAAGTACTCAGAAGTCCAGAAGCTCTGCTGGAATCAACCTCTGAAGCCTTCAGCAACTTCAAGAACTTCAACCTTCAAATACAAAGAACATTCGAAGAGGAATCATCTAAATCACATTCCTAGATCGCAAAGTTCACTGGAATCAAGCTCAAAAGCCTTCAGAAACCTCAACAAACCATAAATCAGTGAAGCTCTACGGATTTAAGTCTCTAAAACCCTGAAGAACTTTCACCACAAATTTTCAAAGACGAAGAACGTACGAAGAACACGAAGAACACACGAAGAATACAAAGAACACGAAGAACAAAGAATTTCTAAGAAGCTCATAGCTAGAGGTTTATTGTAATTCTGTTTCAAAGATCTTCGATCCATTCCTCAGCCAAATTGAAGGATATTTTTTGTTCGAATCAAAATCACATAATCACAAATCCAATCAACAAATCTTTTAAGGAGATCGAATCAGAGGATCACACTTTTTGTAATCACAGAGAATTGTACCACACAATTATTAATACAAATTCGCATTTGTGCAACTATTTTACTTGTTTAAATCATTTCAAACCGAGAAATTTAGTCGTCCACAATTGCGTGGAAGTGATAGTTGCTAATTTGTTCGTACAATTATAAATGTACAAAGAAAAGTTGTGAGTTCATATAATTAGCCATGGAAAGAAAAAAAAAGTGTCCACTAGCAACTCCCAACAAGTAATGAAAATTGGGTGTGTAATTAATATTATTCTTAAAATATATATATATATATATATAAAAGTAGTAAGAAATAAGAAGTGTTAAAGGTAGCGAATTGACCTGCATCTTAAGCTGTTACTTTTATATATATATATATATATATATAAGTAGTAAGAACTAAGAAGTGTTAAGGGTAGCGAATTGACCTGCATCTTAACCTCAGTAACAGCTCCTTTCTCTCTCCAATCAAAGCTCTCAGGCAACCCACCAACCTCCAGCAACGGACCAGTTTCCTTAACCACATCCATATCAGCATTCCCACCTCTCACACCTGTGTACAACTCCTCAAACTCCTCCTCCGATAGATCAGAGAAAGGAGTGACTCCGTGGACCGCCGTGGGGTCCAGCACTTGGAGCTTGGCCGCCCTTATCATGTTCTTCGCGAATATCCCAAGTCGGTGCAGGTACTCCTCTCTCGTATCATACTTCTTCTCCTACTTTTCCATGAAAACCTTGAAGTGTTTCTCAGCACCCACCACATCATTGTCCAAGAATTTCCTGTCCCCACTGGTCACTTGGAATATGTAATATGTTTGATGTGTCTTCATGAACAGCTGCAGAGAGTGTTGTGAGTGCGCAGGTTAAGAATGCAACACCCGCCGTGCATGTTAGAGTTGGTCCTTGTCCTATCATCTTCTTCTTCTTCTTCTTCGACTAGTTCTTTGCCTGTTTTTGCTCTTTGTTACTATGTTTTTAGGAATTTTTTTTCCATTTAACAATAAATATAAAAAAATTTAGTTAGTTGTTATTTTTGAGAAGAATATTGAAAAATAGCATCTCGAGTGTTTAAAACTCGAGTTCCAACACAAAACTCGAGTTTTTAAGTCTCGATTTGTAAACGGATGGGTCTGATTTGGAAAAAAAATTCATGTGAAAATCGAGTTTTAAACACTCGAGTTCCGGAAAACGCCGCTATAGGGCTTAAAAACGCCACTATAGAGCTCTTGTATGACACTTATGAAAAAATTTTGCAGGAAACGCCGCTATAGGGCTTTAAAACGTCACTGTAGAGCTTAAAAATGTCACTATAGGGCTCCCTGAACCTGGTATGGGCACTTATAAAAAAAAATTTGCAGAAAAACGCCGCTATAAGGCTTTAAAACGTCACTATAAGACTTAAAAACGCCACTATAGGGACGATAAAACTAATTTTTTTTTTTTGCATGGAACTCGAGTTTTGGTAACTCGAGATCTATGTGAATGGATCTCGAGTTTCTAAAACTCGAGATGTCTAGTTTTCCTTATAGTTTCAAGCGTTGCCTAACTAACCATATACAACGCTTTCTCAGAGTTTTTATGCACATTCCCCCATGTTTTTAGTGTCTGCCAAAAGCAAGAGAATATGAAGGTGCTCTGATTATGTTATATTGTCTGTTTTGCCATCAATGTGATGGGGTTCTACAATTCTATTACAGGGAAGTGTGAATGGTATCATTGTAAATTGACATGAGCATGAGATAGCGGTTGCATGCAGACTTTATGTTAAGCTATTCAACACGTGGAACTATTGTGTATATAGCGTGGCATCAACCTCTACACGTGTACACTTTCTTTCTGGTGTATATCTTTAAGTGTTCCTTGGAATGTAATCATAAACAAAACGAGGCCCGTAGTCATATATTGGATCCTTACACTTGGGCCGTGGACTATACATCATGCCAGTCTATTTTGGTATGATATAAATTTTTACAGAGTTTATGGGCTCGTCAAACCATTCACAAACTCAACATAAGTATTACAATTTTTTGGGGCCTTGTTTTGATGAGTTACTTATTAGACTCGAATTCTTTGAAATAATAGAGCAAGGTATTTATGTCAATGGGTCATCTATTGGCCGCTACCATTGTTTTTTCTTGTAGACAATAAAATAATGTAATGAGTGAGTGCAATAGGAAAATGAAGAGAAAAAGATCATTCTTTGATGAAACTAATTAGGCTTCAAAGTTCAAAGCACAAACGTAGAGGTGAAAAAAATAAGTTGGGCAAACAATTAAATATATATTTACCACAAAATCCTACCCAATAAATGTATTTATCAATAAATGAGAGTAAAATTAGAAGGGATAGAAACTTAACTCAATCGCACATGTCGACGAAGATGAAGAGAAACTCATATTTGTCTCTTTGCCAAAATAAATATAAAGCACATGCAAGAACTCAAGCCCAAGAATTCTCACCAACAAGTGCAATTGGCAATAGCTACATGTGGGCCTTAAGTCCACTATCACATTAGTGATATACAACCAAAAAAAAAAAATGAAAGAAAGAAAGATACTAGAAAGATATATACACTAAATTAGAGATAAGAGTGGAGAATGTAGGGGAATCACTTTTGCACGTGTTGAATTAGAGATATAGAGTGTAGAAATTTTTAAGTATAATAAAAATCGAAGTTGCTTTAGTAGTAAAATTTTGGTGTTTTCTGCTATAAGAAAGTTACAGATTGTTTTTTGTTCTCTTGTTTGTTCTCTTGTTTTTTAGCCAAAAAAAATGCATCCCAAATGGTAGCTTTGTAAGGATGGGTTAGCTTTAGAAGCCACAACAACCCAAGTGTTAGGCAGTGTGTGGCATATGTATTCTAGTTAGGTAGTGGATTTTGGAAATAGTAATGGGTTTTTGGGAGATTCGCCAAATTTGGTTTTGCATTGAACAAGGTAATCTGATTGATCTAGTCTGGTTCGATTTGTTTATATAAAGTGATGAGCCGCAATTTTTAGATCTACTAAATTTGAGAAATAAAAAGGTAAGCATTGCTTATGATCGAGCTAACATTTTTTGAAGATTTGCAGTTTAATAAGGATATACACACACCCAACATATACAAGGAAGTTCTTGTTCATGTTTAGGCTGAAGTACAGTGTGTTATTCAAGGGCTTATAGGTTTTGGGATTTCTTCAAACCCATTTTCAAGTTTTTCAAAGATGTATGAGATAGATGAGAAAAATCCGCTTTATTTAGCAGATTAGTGAGACCTTTTGTGTAACTCAGCGTGTACACTACGTACTTCTCATGGATTCTCATTAGCTTGCAAGTATTGTAATCACATCTACGCTATACCTCAAAATTATTAGTCATAATTGAAACTCCTTATAATTGTTAATAAAGTTCATATCTACCCAGTAAATGCCCAATGTGGGACTCATCACACACCCACACATATCACACAATCAATCAAATTGGGGCATCGCAAATGTAATACTCAAAAAAAAAAAAAAAAAAGGGAGAGAGACTTTAAAGGTGGGATATTTAGGTAAATCATTTGTGGGGTCAATTTTAGAATTAATATTATAGGGAGTGGAATAGTCGTATCCTGGGCCTAAAGCCCAAGGAGCAATTAGGCCACGGGAAAGAGTTGGGCCAGACCTATGTTTTGAAGGAAAGCTCGATGGATAACGCACCATGCAAGGAGAATATTAGGGTCATCCCAAGTGTCATGGAAAAAATGAGTGACACAAAAGATTAGTTCACATGGAGATGGCAAGGTGCCACTTTATTTGAGGTATAAGGCGTAAGCAGTCCATGTATGATTACTAGAAGATTCCTAAAACCACAAGAAGGGTTAGGAACATACAAGAAGGTTGAAGATCTTTACCTCTGCATCAATGATGAGGTTCTTACCTCACCCTTGCCACATTAAATGCAAGTTAGACAACTTGAACAGTAGCAGCAACCCTCAAAAGTTAGAGCTCTAGGATAAGGGAGGGGAGGAATCCGATAAAGTTGAGAAAAATATCCCTAAGGCTCTGGTAGGCAACAGGACAGTTGTGATGATAAGAGCAAAGATTGAAGCTATAAAAGAGGGAGGAGAAGTAAAGACAAGGGGGATCAGAAAAATCTATTTAAGGGGAGAAACAGAAAGAGAGAGAGAGAGGGTAACACTAAGGGTGTCACCATGGGAACGAGTTTCCTATGTTAACGTCTGTAATTATAATTGTAGGAGCGGTGTTTTGGTTCCTAAGCCTAAAGGGTAGAAGAATTTAGGCCCAAAGAACCCAACACAATGAATTTGTAGAAAGTGGGTTTAAAAGTTAGGTTTCAATAGATCATGCAACACGCACAGTAGGTTAAAGATATTAAGAAAGTAAAGAAAGACAAGTTCTAAGCAAGGAAATCCTTCCTCGGCGAAGTTCGAGGAGGATAATTCTTGAATATAGTTCTTGTAGACTTGGATACAATTTCAGTTCTTGTTGCTACAATGTGTTCTCTATAGATTTTTCGATCCTTTCTCCCTAGAGGGTCTCTTATATTATATAACTCCCTTTAGATGATCTTGGCCCTCCATTTGTTAATCGTTCAGACCACTACTTAAGTGCTTGTCCTATCAGACGCCTTCCTAAATCCCTTGTGAGTTGCGGCAGCCAAGGCAACACTGTTCAGGGGTCTTCTCCACATAAATATAGCTAAGAGGTTTGGTAGGATGCATTAAATATGGTGGCATCCACCATCACTTCAATCACGTCAGGGCTAACCCCATTTCCGAAACTCTTTCTCTATGGTATGACTTCCTCTGGTAATGTGCCACTAACGCGGCCTTGTTGTTGGAGGGTGTGGCCTCCTCGGCACGTTAATGGCCCCCTCGGCCATGGATATGACAGGTGGCACAATTTCCTTATTTAAATTCATGTACCCCACAATAATCGTTATTTGAATGGTCAAAGAAATCAATTGCTTGTGTTTCCCATTGTGGAGTGTTTATTCCTTGTTGCTTATCTGTATTTAAGTTGTGTTAACTATTATAGTAGAGCTTTGAGGTGAGCAACTCGGGGGCCAAATTCTGTGTCCCTACAAATATTATAAAGGGAGTTCTTAGAAAATAAGGTTGAAACTCTAGCTATTTATAAGCTAATTAAGTTAGCGTATAATTACAGATATTTTGAAAGAAGAAACTACCCAAAATATTTAAGTAGATAAGGATTAACGGCACACTTGAGGCAAGAGCCTAAGAAATCTCATCCTTCGGCAAATCTAAGCTTTATATGAAATTAAAATATATTTTTTTGGGCATTTTTGGCCGGCTATCTAAAGGCCCGTTTGGTACATATGTTTAAACACAGTTTTTCAACAATATTACACGTATTTTCAACACATTTTTTCACCCACACATATTTTCAAAAAAAACTAAAAACTGTTGTTTAAACACATGTACCAAACAAGCCCTAAATACCTAATGAATTTATGATGTGAACAAAGAAGGGATTAAATTATATTTTTGGTAAGGGATGTTAAGGGGCTATTTGGTTTTTTTTTTTTTTTTTTTTCATCACTCATCACTCCTCACTCAATTTTCGTCACTCATCACTCATTACTCATCACTCATCACTTAAAATACCCCAATTTCCTATATCTGCCTTATATCCACCCATTTGGCACACTTCACTCAGCTTCTCATCACTCAAAATTTTCTACTTTTTTGTGGGACCCATTCGTATAAATTGGTCAGTCCCTTCTGTTAAGCCTACCCATGGAACCCATTCCCCTCCATTTTTTCTTTTCTCATTTTCCCTTCACCCCCTCACCCCTGTTACTCTATCTTTTCACCCTACACTCTCTACCACTAAGCTCACAAACTCAGCCTTCTTCTCCACTAGGCACCGAAACTCACAAACTCATAAGCAGACCAATGGCAAGAAGATCAATGCAAGTAGATCAAGGCAGCAGATCAAGCTTCTCTCTTGATGCGGAGAAACCGATGGGAACAATAGATTTCACTAGAAAAATGAACTCGACCTGGGTGAGAGAGAATGATGGCATTGGACCCCCAAATCGGAGTGGTCGAGGTCGCTTTGCATGAGGAGTTTTCCACCGAAGAAGGAAGGTAGAGAACATTAGTGCTTTTGTGTTGTTAATGGTGGATTCAGTGTTGTTGATGGCAAGTTGATGGTGGATTTGGGTTTGTTGACGGTGGATTTAGTGTTGTTGATGGCGGATTTGGTGTTGTTGATTGGTGGGGTGTTGTTGTTGATGGCGAATTCTGGGTTTGTTTGTGTGTGTGTGTGTGTGTGTGTGTTTTTTTTTTTTTTTTTTTTTTTTTTTGCCCTTGATGTTTTGGGTTTGTATGTGTTTTGAGATTTTGCCCAAACTATTCTGGGTTTTTTTTTTTTTTAAGTGGATTTGTATATTTTTCTAGATTTATGGATTTGATTTCCTAATGATTTCAATGTTGATTGTGTTGGAATTTTTTGTGCTGAGATTGATTTTGAGTGGGTTAGTCAATTGGGTTTGTCTTGAGTTTGAGAAGAACATGAAGAATGAACTGAGATGAGAAATGCGATAAAAAAAAAAAAAAAAAAAAAAAAAAAAAAAAAAAAAAAAAAAAGATAGAAATGAGAATGAACTGAAGAATTGAGAAAGGAGACAAAAAGAAAGAAAAGTGGAGACGAAAGAAAATAAAAAGAAATAAAGAAAAGAAAAGAGAGAGTGACCGGTGGGAAATCTGACTTGACAAGACAAATGGGCCCTATTAATGAGTGTTTAATTACAAAAATGCCACATAACTCAGTTTTCCATAACTTGAAAACATCTAAAATGTATTTTTAGTTTTCATAACTTATCACTCAAAAATCAGAAAATTGAGTGATGGAAACAAAAACTGAAAACATCCCCATACAAACCATTCACCCATAGGACCCACATATTTTGAGTTATGGGTGATAGAAACAGAGTTATGGGTGATGGAAATACAAAATTCAAGAAGTCCCTAGGGCTATTTGGTTTTTTTTTTTTTTTTTTTTTTCACCACTCATCACTCCTCACTCAATTTTCGTCACTCATCACTCATCACTTAAAATACTCCAATTTTCTATACCCACCCGTTTGGCACATTTTTTTTTCAATTTCTCATCACTCAATTTTTTCTACTGTTTGTGGGACCCACTACCTAACTCTCACTCAGTCATTTCTGTACAATGTAACCTTTTGGCTGTCCAATGTCCATCCAAAACCCTGGTAAGAGCATAGTATAAAGCTTTTTCTCTACTACAATCTTAGGAAACACCTCCTTTTCAATTGAAGTGGGCCGCAATTCAATCCGATCAAGAACAGAGGGGTTCAACAAGTAGATTCCAGCATTGATCTTGTTGCCCACAAATATTTTTGGTTTCTCTACAAATATTCTTGTTCTTCTTCTTCATCTACCTCCTCCTTCTTCTCCATCAAACCCAAAACCCCATCTCCAAAACCCCATTTCATCAAAGCCTCCACAAACCCATCTCCTCCACTACAACAATAGCCAAAAAATATCTCAGTCTCCAAACCTTGCGCAAGAATGGGTATTTTGAAACCCATTCATGTTTGTTCTGTGATGAAGAACAAAAAAAAAAAATACTGACAAGATTCTGGCGAAAAGGAAGGAAAAAAAAAAGAAAAAAAGAAAAAAGAAAGAATGAACTGAAGAACAGTGGAGAAGAAAGGAAAAAAAAAAAAAAAAAGGTCAAAAGTTGCGGTTGACCTTGACTAGTGGGTCTCTTCGTGTGTGTTTAATTACCAAAATGCTATTGAAAACTAAGTTTTGAAAACTGAAAACATCTAAAATGTGTTTTCAGTTTCCATAACTCATCGCTCAAAAATAAATAAAAAATTAAGTGATGGAAACAAAAACTGAAAACAAAAACTAAACAGACTTCTCAGCCATGAGTCCTACCATTTTTTAGTTATGAAAAATGAAAACATAATTATGAGTTATACACATGGTTTTCAGATCCGGACCGGACCGTACGGTCCGACCGGAAAAACCTCGAACCGCTCATTTTTGCGGTTCTTTTAGCATCAGGAACCGTTCTATGTGAAAAAAGCAGGGACCCGTGAGAACCGCGGTCGGACCTCACGATTTTGAGAACCGTGATCAGACCGTTCCTCACGATTCCCTGCTTCCTTTGAATCTGACCTTAAAAAAAAAAAAAAAAAAAAAAAAAAAAAAAAAAAAAAACACACAACACAGAAGAGGAGAGATTGTCGTTGAAAAGACAGATCCGGACGAGGCAGTGAATGACGAGAATGGAAGGCCAGTGGTGAGGAGTACCAGGGGCTTTGAGAATGGATTTGTTGAATTTGAAAGGGTAATTTAGGGAAGCAAGAAGGGGAGATCTTCGTTGAGATTGGAGGAGGAAGGGAACTGGAGATGAGAGGGGAGATCTTCTGGCTTTGTTCTCCGCCTGTGATGGAAGGCCAGTGCTCTCAGTCCTCTCTGATTTCATCTCTAGCTTTGTTCTCTTATTTTGTTGTTCTCCGCAGGTGAGAGTTTGAGAGAAAGAAAATGAGAAAGACAAATAAATGAGGAGTCAGATGAGAGGAGTGGGATGGAGATGGGGAATGGGGAAACGTGTGTGGAGGATAAAAAATAAGAGAAAAAGAAAAAGAAAAAGAAAAAAAAACGTATGGTCTGGATGCAAAGAAAGAAGAATAAAAAATCATAATAAAATGTTACCATAATATTTTTACAATATTTCACAATAAATTTTAAGTAATAGGTAGTTATTAGTTAGTATTAGTAAGTAAAAAAATAATTTTAATGATGGGTTCAAATTAAAACTAGTGATAACTTTTTATATAAATTTTGTTGTGAAAATATTGCTAAAATGTTGTAAACTTCTTCACTGCTTCTGAACAATTTTTCTTTGCTGCGTGCGTAATGCTTGCTTGCTGTCAACTCCTTACATGTAATGCTTGCTTGCTGTCAAGCACTTTCTTCTTAGCTTTTGTTATTTATTTAACTTTAACAATTTTTAAATGTATGGACACCTTCTTCTAGCTTATGATTTTTTTTTTTTTAATTCATAATAAATGGTGAGCATTGACTATTCAAATGGGCTTGGGAGTTGGGAAAAAAAATGATCCATAGTCAAATGGGCTTGGTCATGAGCAAATGAACTAATTTGTCTCTTAACTATTTTATTGAGTTTCATAAAGTAAAAATTATTGAGTACTAAAGTGTACTTTGTCATGACTTAAAAATAATTTAAAAATTCAATAGCTATTTATGTTTTTTTAGAATTTAATAAATCTTATTTGCATTATGAAAGTTATGTTACAAAAAATACTATCTATATTTGTTTTGGGTTTTTTTAGTTAAATTTTCAATTTTTATTTATTTAATATATTAATTTATAATTTAAATAATTATTAAATTAATTATGACGTCATCACGGTTCGATCCCGGTTCGACCTCGGTTCGACCTCAAAAACCTTGAACCTCTCCCTTTTACGGTTCAATGAACGGTCCGGGTCTGAAAACCATGGTTATAGAAACAATAAATTCTAACGAAGTTATAAGTCGCTTTTTTCTGTCTCGGAAATCTATAAGCTTCTACTATGGCCTTTGTTGCGTTAACTGAATATAGAAATTAGAAACTACAGATTTTTTCCAGATTTTTACGTTGTCAAGATTTGCTCTGCTAGGTGTCAAGTTTCTGTACAGATTTTCTTTAAGGAATAGCGCCCGAAGTTTTCGACTTGATGAAAACGAAAGGTCTAGTAGTCTAGGCTTTGAGTTCTGGCAAGCTAGTGTCAAGGTGCTTTGAATTGGAACTGTGGAATTGGAATTGTTGCCGAAAATGATGAGAGAGAGAGAGAGAGAGAGAGAATAGCCTCTCTATGGGAAGGTTGGTCAGAAGGACCGAAGCCATGGCGATTCTTTAGTAAATATTCAACAACAAATGGCCGTGTTTTAAGCGCATATGTGTTTTTCTTTTCTTTTTTTTTGTCTTTTTCTTATGAGTTAAGGTTATTCATTTACATTTCTTCTATAAAAAATAAAAAAATAAAAACAACGTTTTTCATTTACATTAATTTTTTTTCTAAATTTAATAATTGAATTGAGGGAGAGAAGATTTAAGGCATAGAAATCTTTATTGGAAAATTTGGAAAATATCAATTAAGACTTTTTTTTTTAATTGGGAGAGATGAATATCAATTAAGACTTAGGCTGCGTTTGTTTCGCCTGAAAACACTTTTAGGAAATCATTTTACAGCCTTGTGTGTATTTGGCAGCTATGGAAAATACGGTTAACGGAAAATCAAATACACTTTGACCAGAAAATAACCAATTTGAAGTGCAAAATCATTTACACTTCGATTTTACCTTCAAAGCGTTTCCGAAAAACACACCCGAAGAGAGAGAGTGAGAGAGAACTCACACACACCCGAAGAGAGAGAGAGAGAGCTAGAAGGGAAAGTGAAGAAGACAACCGAAGAGAGAAAGCTCGAGCACTCCTCACACGGTCCAAAACCCATATCCAAGCTCACCTCAGCCAAGCTCCGGCCAGCCCAAATCGTGCCGCCCACAGTCCAAAACCCATCTCCAAGCTACCTTCAAACCATTTCTAGAAAAAAAAAAAGAAAAAAAAAAAGAAAAAGAAAAAAAGAACCAAACCAAGAGCAAGAAGAGAGATTAGAGCCGATGAGATTGTGCACAACCCCAAATTGCACCACAGCCCTAGATCGCACCACCGCACCTAACCCCAGATCGCACCAGTCTCGTCGCACCCCAACACCGGCGAGATCGCACCCCAGCACTTGCGAGATCGTGCCACCTGAAGCACCGACAAGATGGCACCGGTCTTCCTCCCTCTCTCTTTGTGTGACCGAATTTTTAAGTTTAATGAATGTTCTGTTTTGATTTTTGTTTCCTTTAAGTTTATATATTGAAATTTTGTATTATGAAATTTGTTTGGAAGCTGAGAAAATGTGAGAAACTTGTAAGAAAATATTTTATTTTCCTGAAAATATTTTACACCTGGAAAATATTTTACACTGAAACAAACGCAGCCTTAAATCAACAAAATGCTAGTATAAATTTCAAATCTTATGTTATCAAGCGCTTCTTCCACAATTCATTTATTGGGTTAATTGTATCACGAAATGATTCAAATCAGATTTGAGGTCAACTATATCTCAAAAAAAAAAATAATAATAATAATTTTGAGGCTGTTGGGTTTTAGACCCCTTAAAAACAATCAGATTACGTAGCCTAGCTAATTAGCTAAGTTGTTACTTAGTCAAATTAAGCAATTCTAGGTTAAAACAATCAAATAATCATATCAAGCATATAAAGCAGCGGAAAAATAAATAACACATGATATGATGACCCAGGAAACTATACGGTAAAAACCTAGGGAGGATTTGACCTAGCTATCCTCAAGGTAAACCTGAATCCACTATGAAAGAATCGAAGTTCATACAAAAGGACTTACAAGCTCCCCACTCAACTTCCTAATGCTACTTATCAGTAGAACTTACTGACACGACCACGTGCAAACTCCAAATCCACGGACTCCTTCTTTCATAGACTCTTCAATCAAGTACAAGCTCCCCGCTTGTTTTTCTTTAAGTTCCAATGGTTGCAACTGTGTTGATCTTCAAGATGTTGAAATCATCTCTACCTTGAAAACCCTAAGTTTTGTGTAAAGGAAAGCTCCTCAAAGATCTCACAAGAGATTCAAACAAAACAGTAAAGTATGAGCAACAATACAATGTGAACAACCTCCAAAAACGTGGCTGGGGTTTTGTTTAAATACCTAGGGTAAAAACATAAAACTCTAAACGTTTAATGAAGTTGGGCTGAGTTGGAAATTCTGCAGAAAACACAACCTGTGCGATTTTCGATCGATCGAGCCAGGTCGAAAGCCACAAAGACATCTGCAGCCACTCGATTCCAACTTTACAATAATAAATCAACTTTGAGCAAGCCTAAATAAGACTAAATACATTGTTTTGATCATGATTTGCCAACATTACAAATTAGAGTTCTAAATACATAAAATCCTAAGACCTTAGAACCTAACAAACTCCCCTTTTAGCAATCCGTGACAAAACACAAACTAAAAGCTCAAAGTGTACAAGTAAAAAGCCCTTTATAAAAGGTAATGCTCATAAAACAAATTCAATCATAACTACTATCCATCAGTTGCAAGTGTAGACAGTAGCCAAATCGAATCCACTTGTATATTCCTGAAACACTCAACAAACGCATAAACGCATGTGTGACAGAAAAACAGTAAATCAACAGATATGTAATCTAACTCTCCCCCTAAGTTAGATACACAAAAAATAAACACATTCTTGAAAGTTCACACAACATATAATAAAGACATATATCAATGAATAACTCATAAATATAAATCAATAAACAGTGAACACATAGAATCAAGAATCATATATATAAAAAATGTATTTCCCTACAAGAATATCCCAAAAGAAAGAATACATAGTGAAGCACCTAGATACAATCTAATCTCAAAAACTCCACTAGTTTCGCAAAAAGAAATAAAAACTCCCCTTAGCTACAAAAACTCCTCTACAAGCTCCAAACTCTACTCCCCCTGTTTGTGACGGAATGCTAAAGGACATCATAGGCCATCATCAAAAGGAGGTGGTGAGGATGAACGAAGATGCGCTAAATCAACTCTCAAAGCATGAATCTCATCGAACAAGTCCACCAAAATATGACCATGAGCCGCCTGAATGGTCATGACAGTCTCTAAGGTACGACGGACATCGAAGTCAGCCGAAGGAGGTGGAGGAACAGCAGCAGCAGCAACACCAACAGGATCAGGAACAGCCTCACGAGCAGGACCTATAGAAGAAGAAGGGGGTGCGGTACCAGAAGGCTCAGACCTAGCGTGTTTAGAGCCAGCTCGAAGATAAGCAGCCCTCTGTCTAAGAAAAGACGGACCTATGGGTCCAATCACATGAACGGGCTCAGAAGAAGGGAAATCATCTAAACCAAGATGAACCAAAATCCTATGAATAAAGATAGGATGAACAAGAGCATGAGCAGTAGATGAACTCCTATAAACTTTGTTCAAAGAACGAAGAAACAGATGAGGAAAACTGATAGGAGCATCAGTGACAAGAGCGTACAAAAATACACACCTCTCGAGAGGAATGGTGTGTAGATGAGAAATGGGCCAAAGAGAGTGACACGCTATCCTAAAGAACAGATAGATAGTCTCAGGAAGCTCAGCAGTGGTGATCCGAAGATCAGAACCCCACTGGATAGAAGACCCAGTGATGTAAGACATGGCATCACTCAACTCAGGTGACTCATCATAAGGATAAACAAGATGACGTACCAAAGGTACCCCTAGAGCATCAGCCACTACTGTAGGAGTAATGACATACTCTACGCCTCGTATCCAACTCTTAACTAGAGTGTTGGAATCATAGACGCGGATAAAGATGTTCGAGAAGAACTCTCTAATCAGGGTAGCTGGAGGAGGAGGATCAGACACATCCAATAAAGGTAACCAGCCCCTATGCTCAAAGTTTGCCCTAATGACAGGATCAACCTCATCTAAGGTGACAAAACGCTCAGCCCAAACTTTTCTCTTAAGGTTTAGTATCTCAAAAATCTCTTGGTTTTTCTCACTCAGAAACCTCTCACTATCAAATGAAGGTGGGGAAGGAGAAAGAGAGGGAACAAACCTACGGGCTCTAGTCTTCCTAGGCATGATGCTAAGGAAGGGACAGAGACACAAGGAAAAACCAAAAAGAATAAAATAAAAAAAATCCAAGGGCAGACTACAAGTTAGCACAAAAATCAATAGAATAAAAATCTATATGATGCATGAACAATTACAATGTCATGATACATGTACTAATGCAGTAAAAAATTAAGTTCAATTGAGATCAAATTGACAAAATTGGCTTGAGCAGGGAAAACCCCAAAAATTGAAAACCACTTGTTGAAATTTTTAAACAAATTGATGAATTGAGCATTACACAACACAGCACATAGATTATAATGCCTAATTTCATCAAAACAACAAGCCAATTTCATCAAATACAACCCAATTTAACAAAAGCCCCAATTCAGATCAAGAACAAACCCTAGATTTTTCAATTTTTCACCAAACTCAAAATTGATCAAATTAACAGGCAAGGATCATGTTTATGACGTGTCCCCACAAAAACCAAACGATCAATTGCACAAAATAGGGCTTGAATCAACAGAAAATCTCAAGAATGTTGTCCTAAAATCTCCCTTAAATGCATGGATTTATGCATGAAAACATGGAAATAAATTCAAAAGGAAGGGCAAAAGTGTCTTACCGGCTTGAGGAAAGAGAAACTTTGCAAAAATTTCGGAGGAAAACGACAAAAAATTCTCTGTGGAGCCTTGCCAAATCGGAGAGAGAGAAGAAAAGGTTTGAAAAGTTTGAACAGTGACTTTGAAAAAGTCTGATCTGATTTTTTAAAAACCTTTTTCACGATCTTCGATCGATCGAAAATTACATTCAATCGATCGGATCAATCCGAGACTCATAGAAGAATTGAAGCACATTTTTCGATCGATCGAAAATCAGCTTGGATCGATCGAATGAGGCAGAGGCTCACTAAATTTTAAGAAAGTCACAGGTTTTGAAAAACAACAAGCACTTTTTGAAAACAACTCCTCAAAGCATTGAAATTAAAGAAAAAAAATGCATGAGTATAAGATGTAATGAAATTCTTTTTCAAAAACCCAAATTTGAAACCTAATTTTCTCAAAAACAAGTTTCAATCATTCTCCCATTGAAATTTCTTAAGCAACAAATATGTTGTGCATAATTCTCAAGATATTTTCAAACTTGGTTGGTCAGACCAAAAACACACACACTAACATGTACAGTGTTTAACAAAGAGTAACTTGTGTAGTGTGTGAAACTAGCAAAAACTTGAGATACATGTGAGGTGATATGTGAATAGCAATCAAATACAAAGTCTACACAATTCATCACATAGAATTTAAAAGAGACTATCACCTAAAGAGTTACATCCTATAACTCTCACATCTCCTAGAACAAAAGCTTGCAATCATGTAAGTTTCTTGAATTTTTGCCTTTTATTTATGTGAATTGGCATCAAGCCTAATAGTACACACCGGTTTGAATTAAGTAAATTAGCATCAAGTCTAATAGTACATACCAGTTTTAATTAAATGAATTAATTGAGGCTACACCTTATGTTCTTTTTGTGCATGTGCTACACTTTCTCGAGCACAAAATCTTATGATATGCACTAAGGTGTTCATGATTGGCTAGTGAACAGTGGTGAGATGGTTATTTATGTCTTTCTCAAAAGGATCAAGTCCGACAGTCAAAAACATATGATTTCATGATTAAGACAAAGTGATTAAAAACCACACACATCTTTCCCACACAACATGCACTACAAAGCTTCAACTAGTCAAGTGCAATGAAAAAGCTTATCAAAGTTAAACAAGGTACACAAGACATGACATGTGTAAAAAGATTGACCAACCTTGTTTTCAAAATCAAGAAAAATAGTATCAAACATAGTTTTTGCTTCCCCCCCCCCCCCCTTTTTTTTTATTATTATTATAAAAGAAAATAAATAAATCCTAGAATGAAATGCATGAATGTAATGCAATGCAAGTTCTAGAACAAAAACACAAAAAAAAAAAAAAAAAAAAAAGAACAATGGTCACAGAAGAAAAGAGCAATGAAGTACAAGGACCATGTCAGAAAGACTCAGTTAGTTCGAGTCTTTTGCATCCAAAACTTTTTAGATGCACCACGAGCATTGGAGTTCTTATTTACATTTGAGTGATTCCCAACTCTAGGATTGGAATAAAGGTTTAACGCCTTTACCAATTTACGAATTAGTGTCATAGGATCTTGTGCTTAAGGCACAAGCACTTTTGGTTTGTTTGCTCTCTTATCAGCTTGAAGCTTGTAACAATTAGGACGAATGTGTCCAGACTTTCCACAGTAATGACAAACCTAAACAGGTTTACCAAGCATCTTGTCCTTAGATTTGGTAGGCTCCTTAGGTTTAGATTCTCTCAAATCTACCCTAATCTTCTTAGGTGGTGAAACTTCTACAGGTTTAACAACCTCACTCACAGGGGGTTTAACTGTTTCACTCACAACCTCACTCAAAGAAGGTTCAGAAGAAGATGACGGAACAAAGATAATGAAATGGGGTGTAGACACAGAGATGCTCTCAACAAAACCTAAACCAGATTTGTCAGAAAGATATTTTTAAACACTCAGCATTTGATCAAGTTTAGAACTAGCATATCTCTCAAATCTACCCTAATCTTCTTAGGTGGTAAAACTTCTACAGGTTTAACAACCTCACTCACAGGGGGTTTAACTGTTTCACTTATAACCTCACTCAAAGAAGGTTCAGAAGAAGATGACGGAACAAAGATAGTGAAATGAGGTGCAAACACAGAGATGCTCTCAACAAAACCTAAACCAGATTTGTCAGAAGGATACTTTTGAACACTCAGCACTTGATCAAGTTTAGAACTAGCATATCTAGCAATAGATAAATCATGTTCCAAAGTTTTAACTTTATCAAGCAAGAGCATATTCTCAGATTTTACATTGTTCAAAAGATCATTAGCATCAAACAATTTAACAAGCAAATTCTTCTTTTCAAGCTCAAGAGATTCAATTTTCTTTAGGCCAAGTTCAACATTCATAGCATCATTTGTAGCAACTTTACAAAGTTTGTTATAGGCCTCTTGAAGATCTGCATCTTCAGAGAGTTCCCCAACAGAAGGGTTCTCCTCAACAGATATGCTTTCATTGACTACAGCAGTAGCAGTAAAAGTAATGAAGTTTCCATCCTCGTCACCTCCGGACTCATCATCAGAAACCTTACTATCACTAAGGGTTACAGCCATAGCTTTGCCCTTAGACCTTAAGAATGTTGGACATTCAGATTTAACATGACCATATCCTTGACAACCAAAACATTGAGCACCCAAGGAATTGTTGGAAGATTGACCTACTCTTTCTCTAGGTTTTTCAATGTTGCTCACCTTAATGGGATCATTCTTCCTAAAATTTCTAGGTTTAGCAGTGTTGGTATTCCTTGCCCTCCTATTAGTATTCCTAAGAAAGTTTCTAAAGTTCTTGGCAAGGTAAGCTATCTCTGTAGCAGAGAGCTCATCATCAAATCCACCAGCATCATCATCATCAACAGACTTAAGAGCCAATGATTTGGATTTGTTAGTTTTGGGTAGGTCTAACTCATAGGACTGAAGAGATCCTACAAGCTCATCCACAGGGATGGAGTCCACATCCTTACTCTCAGTAATGGCAGTCACTTTGGGTCTAAAGTCTTCAGTTAAAGATCTAAGTATCTTCCTAACAATTTTAGGTTGATCATAGAATTCACCCAAATTAAAAGCAGAATTAACAATATCATTCAGTTTAGCATAAAATTCATCAAAGGATTCATCATCAGACATCCTAATGCTTTCAAACCTAGAAGTTAATTGCTGCAGCTTATTTATTTTGACAGCCTTTGTGCCTTCATGCACAGTTTGGAGGATTTTCCAAGCAGTATGAGCAACCTCAACATTTGAGATTCTCTTAAATTCCTCCATAGAAACAGCATTAAAGATGGCATTCATAGTTTTGCTATTAAATGTAGCTGCTTCTTTTTGAGAAGTTTTCCACTCACTCACAGGAGTAGTGGGCTTCTCCCATCCGTACTCAACGGAGTTCCAAACTCTCTCATCAATGGATTTCAGGAATACTTTCATCCTTACTTTCCAATAGGCATAGTTATTCCCGTCAAAGTGAGGAGGAATAACAAGAGAGTGTCTGTGTTCTATGACAACAGGGGTCAAGGATCAGCTCAAAGATCAAAAGATCTAAAACAGAAGAGCAACCTACTCTGATACCACTTGTTGGGTTTTAAACTCCTTAAAAACAACCAGATTGCGTAGCCTAGTTAATTAGCCAAGTTGTTACTTAGTCAAATTAAGCAATTCTAGGTTAAAACAATCAAATAATCATATCAAGTATATAAAGCAGTGGAAAAATAAATAACACATGATATGATGACCCAGGAAACCACACGGTAAAAACCTGGGGAGGATTTGACCTAGCTATCCTCAGGGTAAACCTGAATCCACTATGAAAGAATCGAAGTTCATACAAAAGGACTTACAAACTCCCCGCTCGACTTTCTAATGCTACCTACCAGTAGAACTTACTGACACGACCACGTGCAAGCTCCGAATCCACGGACTCCTTCTTTCTTGGACTCTTCAATCAAGTACAAGCTCCCCGCTTGTTTTTCTTTAAGTTCCAATGGTTGCAACTGTGTTGATCTTCAAGATGTTGAAATCATCTCTACCTTGAAAATCCTAAGTTTTGTGTAAAGGAAAACTCCTCAAAGATCTCACAAGAAATTCACACAAAACAGCAAAGTATGAGCAACAATACAATGTGAACAACCTCCAAAAACGTGGCTAGGGTTTTATTTAAATACCTAGGGTAAAAACATAAAACCCTAAACGTTTAATGAAGTAGGGCTGAGTTGGAAATTCTGCAGAAAATACAACCTGTGCGATTTTCGATCGATCGAGCCAGGTAGAAAGTCACAAAGACTTTTGCAGCCACTCGATTCTAACTTTACAATAATAAATCAACTTTGAGCAAGCCTAAATAAGACTAAATACATTGTTTTGATCATGGTTTGCCAACATTACAAATTAGAGTTCTAAATACATAAAATCCTAAGACCTTAGAACCTAACAGAGGCCAAGTCGTTACTTGACTTGATCAATTCAGGTAAATGGATCTTTGACTTTTTGTTGACTAATAGGTTAGTCATAATCAAATTTATCAATCGATTTTGTTGGACTTGAAGAAAAATATAAGAGAAAGAAAGAAATCAAATTATGAAGAAAAAAAAATTTGAAATGATTCACAAACTCAAAGAACACAACGAATTAATAAAAAAGAGATAAGACCATTAAAAAAAAACACACACACACACACACCGAAATATAAGACCATAAATCAATTTATATTACATATTGCACTGGAGTATCAGATTGGGGAAATTTATCCTTCCCGTGGCTTGAGACAAGGTGACCCGATCTCGCCATATATATTCATCCTTTGTATGGAGTACTTGAGTACCTTAATAAATTTGAAGTGTGAGGAGGGGAGTTGGAAGAAGATCAAGGCATCCCATAGCAGCCCCAGATTCACCCATATTTTTTTTGCTGATGATCTCCTATTGTTTGCCAAGACTGAGGAAAGAAATGTTGAGGCTGTAGTGGAGGTATTGGATGATTTTTGCAAGCTTTCAAGTCTGAAAACCAACAAGGAGAAATCCAAAATCTTCTTCTCGCCTAATGTAACCGTGGAGGATAAGTTAGATATTGTGAACCTGTCTGGGATTGGTGAAACCCGTCTCGTTGGAAAATATCTTGGCTTTCCTTTAATCCACAAGGGAAGGAGATGTAATGAATTTCATTTTGTTGTGGAAAGAGTCCAAGTAAAGTTGGATGGCTGAAAATCCAAATGCCTTTCGCCAACAGGGAGGCTTGTGCTCATTAAGGCAACGGTGACTACCATACCCGAGTATATTATGCAGTGTCATAAACTACCTGCCAAGGTATGTGAGGAGGTGAATAAATTGGTGAGAGACTTTCTTTGGGGTTCTACTATGGATAAGAAGAAAATGCATCTTGTTGGGTGGCATAAGGTCACAAATCCAACTAATATGGGAGGGCGTGGGATCTTTGACATGAAAGCTAGGAATGCATCTCTTTTGGCGAAGCTTTGTTGGCGGATTGCCTCTAGCCCGGAAATGCCGTGGGCTCAAATGCTCACTTGCAAATACCTCACCCCGTGTCACCTAAGGGGACACTCTAGCAACCAAATTGCCTCTCGGATATGAAAAGCTTGCAAGGTGGGAGGGGTTATCTTTAACAAGGGTCTAAGATGGTCTATTGCCAACGGAGAGAGTGTGAGCGCTTGGGCTGATTTCTGGCTCCCATCAGGACCACTTAGGCAGCAAATTGAAGGCCTTTTGAATGTGGGAGAAGATAAGCTCTCAGCCAAGAGCTTAATGGACAGTGCGGAGTGTATCTCTTTCACCCTCCCTGACAAAATCCTACAAGAAATTAGAGGCATCCCCATTGCAGCAAATCCTTCCCATGAAGACTTGCTAATTTGGGCTTTTTCTAATGATGGCTCATTCTCCCTTAAATCTGCATATCTCATAGCTTAAGGGTTTAATCTTTTGAACCTTGACACTAGCACCCATCAATGGGTGTGGAAAGCCCAAACGTCCCCTAGAATCAAATTTTTGATCTGGTTATGCACTCATCACAGCGTGCCTACGAAGGAAGTGCTTGGTTCAAGAGGGTTAAACCTTAACCCGATGTGTGAGTTATGCTGTGAAGGGACGGAATCTATCATTCATACATTTAGAGACTGTAGGGTGGCTAAAGCGGTGTAGAGAGACTTGGGGTTTGAGGAGAACGACCAAGGCTTTTTTGGTTTGAATTTAGTAAAGTGGCTGAAGAAGTTTTGTGGGACTTCCACTAGCTACCCGAGACCCCATGTGCCTTTGAAAATTCTGTTTCCTCAAGCAATTTGGGCCATTTGGCTTCAGAGAAATAAGGCTTTATTTCAGACAGGTAGAGTAATGGAAGGTACGAGTTCTCTATGCCTAAAAAAAGGTGTGGAATACTATGCTATTGTCCCCAATGAACCTAACAAGCCAGGTAGAGTGCAGATCCAAGTGAAATGGAACAAGCCTCCTACAGGTTGGGTGAAACTTAATACTGATGGGACTATGTATGGTAACCCGGTTAAGGTGGGTGGAGGTGGTGTTTTGAGAAGTAGCAGTGGAGACTGGATAGGCAGGTTTGTGAGGAAGCTGGGCAGCACATCGAGCACGGTGGCAGAACTTTGGGCTCTACAGGACGAGCTCACCATAGCAAAGCAAATGGGGATTGAAAACATTTGTATTGAAATGGATGCTGAGTTTATTGTGTAGCTTGTTTCAAGGCCTTCAATGGTCAATCTAATGCTTGAACCCTTCTTATCTGAATGTAGGAACCTGATTCAGACATTCCCTAACTCGGTGGCGCATGTGTTCAGGGAAGTGAATGGCTACGTTGACTGGTTTGCAAGGATGGGAGCTGAACTTGATGTAATTGATTTTCTTTTTTTGTTTGATCCACCGGATGTGGTGGGTGAGATGCTGGCTAGTGATAAAGTTGGCATTGTTTGTTGTAATAGACTTGTTGCTCATTAGTTAATTCCAAGCGTCGTTTACCAAAAATATATATATATATATATATATATATATTGCACCATAGAAGTCACGGTTATTAAGTGATTATCTTCTCTATGTGGCAAGTTATTACACTCTCTTTAGCTACACTCTCCTTACACTAGATATTATTTTTAAAATATTTATATAAATTATTCCTATATAGTTCCCTTATAGTTTTAACTGGTTTCAAATTTAATTCCTAAATTCTATTAGGAGTTAATTAAAAGTTCAAAAACATTACTCTAATCAAAATTATACTATAAAAAAATATTTTGAAAGTTAAAAAAAAAAAAAATCATTATTTACTTTATATTATTTAAGCTATATATCATAATTATTTGTTTTAATAATAAAAGTTAAATTTAATACGTCATGCTTGCACCGACTTAATATAATAAGTATTATAAATTTTATGATATAATCTTGTGCCTCCTCTTCTAGAATTGCTATCTTGTTTTTTTATAAATAGTGTTACTGTTATGACCTGGGTACTAAATAAATTATTTGAATTTAGATAAGTGATAGAATAAGGATTCTTAGATAGATTAGTATTGTTATTTTTTGTATTCAAATAAATTCTTATGTTTTAGGATAGGATTAGTTCCTTTTTTTTAAGGATTTGTTGATAAGGTTATCTCATCTCTAGCTATTTATGTACATTGAATACATTGATGAGAATTAAGCAGAAAATTAACTAAAAATGTCTATTTCCTTTCCCAAGTTCAGGAGATTAATTATCTCGAATTGTCTACACTATCTTTTATTTCTCAGTTCACAATAGTTACGTTATTTCAATTACCGATTCTTACCATTTAAATTATCAATCTGTCGTATAGCTATAAACCTGGGTATTACTTTCCCTTCCCATGACAAATTTGTGGATTATACCACACAAAAAAACTCACAATGCAATTAAGAATAAAAAAAAATCAAATTGCATAATCACATCAAAATGTCAAAAGAACATCATGGCATATTTACTGAGTTGTTAGGGACATCAATTCCACATACCTCAATCTTACTCAAACCCCAAAACCTTCAGCCAATATTAGTGTATGTCAATGATGTTCGTAAAGAAGCAAGTAGATTGCCTTAAGCGTTGTCTTGCTTATGAACAATACTACTACCAACCTGTTAATGGAATCATTGTTGACTGATTGCAGAAACCTAGTGAGAGAGATACCCAACAAGTAGATAACTCATGTCTATCGGGAGGCCAATCAATGTGCTGATGCGTTGGCCAAATTAGGTGCAAGTAGTTTATCCTCTTTTGTTGTATTTTGAATCCACTGCCTGTGGTGGAAAGCATTATAGTTTCTGATAGAGCTAACTTGCTATGTAACAAACTGATTAGTTCTTGGTTTAATGCAATTTCCATGGTTGACCAAAAAAAAAAAAAAAAAGAGAAGCAAGTAGATTACAAATACAAGTGCATCTTTCAAATGCATGCCCTTGTTCTCCCATATCTACATGAGGAGTTGTGTATTGGGACCACCTACCTGGGTATCCGTCCCATCTATCTTGCCTTTTTCTTTGGAATTATGTAAAAAGGGCTTACGTCTCTTCATGGATGTTCTGTTTAGGTTTTGGTTAGAGATTCTTTTTGGTAGGAAGAAATTTCTAAGACGATGGTAGGTAAAATACAAGGTAAAATAAAATGCAAATAAATAAGAGAAATGTAAAACTTTTGAAATATACATTATAATAGATAAAATCAAAGAACAAACATAAATGATGTCCATTGCTTTATAGACAATAAAAATACTCTCAAATCTTGGGAGTATTTGTATAGTTCACACACGCTTTCAAACAATATGATAACCCTTTGAATGAATTTATGACAAAAATATGATAACCAAAGCACCCTATGAATTTATGAAACAAGCTTTCAAACAAGCTCTCAATCTATGAAATATGTACCAACCAACATATTTACCCTTCTTAATGTTTACTAATGTGCAAAGTTTGCAATTATGCTTAATTTGTTATGGATAATATCTTCGTATTTCAGCTTACTTGTTAGTTGTTTCCTCACCCCTTCGCTGAAATCGTCATATTTGTACAATTCTCATTTAGCTGAAGAACAAGTTTCAAAAAAAAAAAACAATGGGATAACAAATGAAATACGATGGGCCTCAATGACCATTTTATTATGACTGTTCTTATTTTTAGGTTAATTTTAGTGGTTTTGTATCCATATTTCAAAACGGTGAATTAAAATTGTTATCTAATATTTGTATAAAAATATTGTGTGTGTGTGTGTATATATATATATATATATAAATTTGCTGAATCATGTAAATGTTTAAATGTTGCACACATAATAAAGCATAGTAATATGGAAGTAATATCAGAAGCAATCCGTATGATCAGTACCCAAATTGTAATACCTTCTGAATGACCCCTAGGACATTAAACAAGAAACAAACAACAAAATTAGCAAGATGCAACCACATGATGTGGCAGGTTTTTCCATAATAGCAATAGGTATCAAACAGTTAACACAGATCCAAATAAAGTATTTTAACTACAAAGCATAAAACAGGGAGGGACTAATGCCTAACAAAACTCAATATGAGAGCTTTGATTCGACCTAAACAAAATATAGGGCTACCAAGCAAGTTTCTTTATAGCGCTACCGAACAAGTTTCCAGAGCATAAGATGGGGAGAGATTAATTTCTTACTAAGCCCAATGTGAGAGCTTTAAGCCAACCTAAACTAAATAACACATCAGAGCAAGTTTCTTTATGGGGCTACCGAACAGGGTGGAGCTTGAGTAACTGGGGTTTGAGTCATAGGAAAGCTGGCAATTGACACCTGTAACAACAAATTTACTTCCAATTAAGCAACATAAACACCTATACAAGAACAGCAATATATATGGAAATATGCACGTATAGATTTATGATGCATGAGGGCATGCAATGCCGAGAGAGAGAGAGAGAGAAAGATGCGTGCTAGCTTTAATGATATTCAACACATGCCTAGAAAAATTGAGAAAGAGATAGTGAAGAAAGCTTTTAAAATTAGTGAGGAATTTTCGAACTTTTGCAGAACAAAACCTGTAAGTAATTTGAGAGAAATGTAAGATAGAGCTCTTTCTTATGTAAATATCTAATTTATGACCATCTCAATGATCATCCAAAGAACATCCAAATATCTAATTTACGTGTTAGTCTAACATAACCATAGAACATGAAAATATCTTTTTTTTCCTCACTAAGGTACAAAGAGCTTAAATCAGCTTTATGACTAATCAACAACAACATAATGTGGAAATTTTTTATAAAAGGAGTAACTAGCAAATAGAAACTTACAAAGATCCTAACTGGCAACAATAAAGTTACATAGATCCAATTAAAGTATTAAACCATAAATAAACTTCAACCTCAGAATCTGGTTCATAGTGCAGAAACTATAACAAAATTTACCAAATGCCCAATGCTATATATATATATATATATAGATAGAGAGAGAGAGAGAGAGAGAGAGAGAGAGGAGTGATTGTGTGCTGCCCCATCAACACTGATAGGGCCTCACTAATTTCACATATATTGGTGAGATTACAAATATTTTTTAAATACATTGCAGGATTAGATGAAAAGATATTTTGAAAACCTACAGCAAATAAGACAAGAATCATGCCAAACATAAAAGAGAGAGACTAAAACATACGTAGTGTTAGACCGCAATTTCTTGTTAGGTTTCTTCTTATTCTTGCGGCGCTTCTTCAAGGAACTCGGACCTACATCTGAAGGCTCTGGTAACACAGTAGGCACAAACTCAAATGGCAACACATCTGAAGGCTGTCCTATGCTAACTCCAACAGCCTGGGGTACAGCACTGATATTCTCATGGCTTGTATCCTTCAGTTTATGCAGTTTGTCTTTAGACTTGATTATCTCAAACAGAACCGTTCCCGACCCAGATTTACCTGCATTATATCCTCAATTAGTAGCCAAACAAAGTTTAGAACACACAAGGCATAAATAGTTTAAAGACAACCTCATAATAATCATAGAGAAAAAAATACCCAAAAGAGAGGTAATAGCAGCACGTGCTGCCAATTGTTCAGCTTCTTTCTTCTTTCTAACAAATTCACCAGTATAGCATAAACCATTGAAAACCACAGTAGACATGAAAACCGGAATGAACCCATAAAGTTCTCGAATAACAGTATTGTAAATAGGCTTCTTCTGGTTCATCTTGTCAGCAAACTCCTTGAGGATAGACTTGCAAAATATATTATCCTGGAAAATAATTACAAAATTTAAAGAAAAAAAAAAAGAAAAAGATCTCAGTCAATCATTGAATCAATATTTGATCTAACATAAATATGTCAGACATACATACATAAATAAACAACCCTAATTCTCAGCAAACTGATCCTACATGACATTTACAGCATGATGTAACAAACCTCACAAATATGGGGACATCCTTCATCCTTTGTCTTCTTTGATATATGTTCCAATGCAAATTTGGCAGCGTCTTGTTCGGCTGCTTTTTTAGAAGAAAAAGTGTTGGGAGAGGAATAGATGCATCCATCCACTTCTACCGTTGAGTTGAACTTTGGATCACATATTCCCTCAGTTCTAGTTTGATAAACTGGCATCTCAATGCCCAACCTTTGTGTGTATTCCTGTAGGCGGTTCTTGTGCATCACCGGTACTATAATGCCTAAACAAAATAAAGCAAAATATTGTTTATATTATAAGAAGCCTTGAAGGGAAACACAAATGGGTCAAACACAAATCAACAATGAGAAAGCACTGTGCAGTATTATAAGAAGCCTTGAAGGGAAATTCTAAAGGAACACAAATTGCTTAATTACAATAACAATAGAAGTGAACCAGTCTACACTTTAAGCAAACACATCATCTTGTACATGGGAAATAAAAGCATCAAGAATTTAGACCCCTATTTGAACAAATACACTACCAAAGACAGATAAGGTCCTAAATAAGTTGATCTAGCATATGATGGGGTTTTGTTTGTTTGATGACACTTGCTAAAAACACCTACCCAAAAGCAAATAAAAATTAAAATATGAATCTGCACAGCCATTTTACATAAGAATCACATTCCAAGTTCTGATTTTTCTAACAAAATGTAAATTTGGGTTTACACAACTATTTTACATAAAGATCAAATCCCAAGTTCTGATTTTTCTTTTCCCGTTATTCATCCACAGAGTCCAACAAATTGAATAGCATAACAAGCCCCATTTCCACTCAGAAAACAGGAAAATTCCCTTATTTATTATTTTGACAGAGAAAGTGAGATACCTTTTGGTTGCTCATAAAATGTATAAAAAAATAAAAAAATAAAAAATCTAAAATGTTCAACAACAAAAATTGGACAGAGAACAAGCAAGAATTTTTCAAAAGCTCGGATATTTAAGTATTAAGGACTAAATTATCAAAACCCAAAAACGAAAACGTATGAAAAAACAGAAACAAATAAAACCCAGAAAAGTTTAGACTTACGTGAAGAAGAGGACTGTGCTGCAGAAGTATAGGTAGACTGAGGCTGACGCTGACGCTGAGGCTGAAGCAGAGGCTGAGGCTGAGGGGACGAGGAAGCCATCATCTATCTCAAAAAAGTAGAGAGAGAGGCCTGTGTGTGTGAATGTGCTTGTGTTCAAAGAAATGAGAGAGAGAGGCCTGTGTGTGTTATTAATGTTAAAGCAATTGAGAGGTCCTTTTATTAGCTAAACCAAAGATGTGTGTGAACGTGCTTGTGTTCAAAGAAATGAGAGAGAGAGGCCTGTGTGTTCGAACGTGCTTGTGTTCAAATGTGCTTGTGTTCAAAGAAATGAGAGAGAGAGGCCTGTGTGTGTGAACGTGCTTGTGTTCAAAGAGAGGTCCTTTTATTAGCTAAAAACCAAAGATGAGAGACTGAAATTTCCGAGCATTAGAGAGAGGCCTGTGTGTGTGAACGTGCTTGTGTTCAAAGAGAGGTCCTTTTATTAGCTAAAAACCAAAGATGAGAGAAGCAATTCAGAGGTCCTTTTATTAGCTAAAAACCAAAGATGAGAGACTGAAATTTCCGAACAATGCTATAAATACAAAAATTAAAAAAAAAAATGATTAAAATGCAAAACTGAACCTCTAAATTTCACTTTTTGTCATTTTAATCTTTTAAATTTCAGTTTTGTCATTTCAATCCTCTAAGTTTCAAATTTTATCAATTTTGTTCTCCGTTATCTTTCTGTTAGATACCACCGTTTATTAACCAAACCACACTGTTTTGGAGGGTTTTTTATTTTTTAATTTAATTTTACTAAAAAACGTTAATTACCAAAAAAAAAAAAAAAAAACTAAGGGAAGTAGGGAACGACGTCGTGAAGGAGAATGCCCCTGGGACATCATCGGCACAATCCCAGCCACAACCCCACCCGACTCCAGATCCCCTTCCTCCGTCGCCTCTGCCCCTAGTGGTCGAAGCCCGAGTCTATTTCACCAACCAGGAACACAAAGGAATGTGATTTTTATTTTTTATTTTTTCTTTGTTGTTGTTTTTTCTGTTTGATTCAGGATTTTTGGGTGTTTTGCAGAGTTTGTGTTCTTCTCTTTGTAGGGATGATTTTGTTGTTGGGATTTGCTTATAAGGAGGAGGAGGTGATGATTCTATATTGGCTAAGAAGAAGGCAACACAGAGGTTCTTATTGCACTTAACTCTTTTCTCAAGAAACCCTTTGGGTTAACATAGATAGTTTCAGCTCAAATCATTATTCACCAAAGGTCAAAGGGGCTTTTTTTCTTTTTCATCAGTCAGTCTTTTGCCATCTGGGTTTTGTTCAACTAGTTTAGTATACCCAGTGATAAAAATATGCTCCGAAATCCCAGACTGCCCCTAAAGGAGAATGGGTAAATAAAAGTCCAACCGATATAAAAATAACAAGAACAATTTTAGCAAGAATAAATATGATTATGATGGATCTGGGAAACCCCATAAATCAGTAACAAAGAGGAAACAAAACCTTGAATAATAAACAACAACAAAGGATAACAAATAACTAATAAGATCAATAACCATGACACAGACTACTATCAAGTCCACTACCTACTGAACCATCACCACTGGAAGCTGTAGTGGTTGAAGAGCCATTTGGAAGTATGGATTCTCCACTTGAAGGGGAACTAGCATCAGAAGTCACTAACTGATCTTGAGTAGAAGGATTTACATCAGAGTTATCATGATCCACAAATGGATTCACACTTGAACCACCAACTTGCAGATCAGATGAATCGCCCCATCCCACCCAATCAGGTAAAGGCCTATCTCCAAACAACTCCTCATTGTCCGGTGTCTCAAACCTAAAGAATCCTAAATCATTAGAACCGAGTGATTGCGGCATCTGAGTGTAATTTTCTCGAGTTACTTTCAATGATCGAAGTGTTCATTGATGGGTGCTCGGTGAAAGTCCCAAAGGGTATGACGGTTCTTCAAGCCTGCGAAATCGCCGGCGTCAATATCCCTCGATTTTGTTACCACAGTCGCCTCTCCATCGCCAGAAACTGCTGCATGTGCTTCGTCGTTCAAGCCTGGGATTGTGCCAATGATGTGCTAGGGGCATTTTCCTTCACACATTATTCCTTAGTTTTTTTTTTTTTAATTAATTAATGTTTTTTAGTAAAATTAAATTAAAAATTAAAAAAAAAATCCTCCAAAACGGCGTCGTTTTGGTTAATAAACGGTAGCATCTAACAGAAAGGTAACGGAAGACGGAATTGACAAAATTTGAAACTTAGAGGACTGAAATGACAAAACTAAAACTTAGAGAACTGAAATGATAAAAAGTAAAACTTAGAGGGTCAGTTTTACATTTTTGCCAAAAAAAAAAGTTATGCCGACATTAAGTTAAGTTAAGCTTGAATTTTTTTTTTTTTTTCTTTTCCGTCTTTACGTAAGACTCAAAAATAATATATAATTTATGCAATAAGCCAACTGATAACTACTAGCTACCAAACGCAAATTTACTATTCATGCAATGGATAGAGACAAGTTGCTTTCTTAAATTCAATATTTAATCAATCTAGCCTCTGGGATTTCTTTGGCGCACATGCTACTCGCTCGAATACCAAAAACAAAATCATGAGTCACGGTTTTGCAAAGACTCTGATAATATTCTCCTTTTCATTTCTTTTTACATTTTTTTTACTTTCCAATATATATATATTTTTTTTTTTGGTAAAAACATCATTTTGGTCCTTACATTGTGGAGTCACGGTCAATTTGATCCTTACATTTTTATAACAGTCAATTTTGTCCTTTTTATTTTCAACTTAGAGTTAATTTGGTTCTTACTGTTAACTTACTAACGAAAAATACCTACGTGATTAGTGGTGTGCTTTGTTGACATATACGTGGCAATATATATATATATATATATATAAATCAAATATTTAACATTTAAAAGGCCACATAAGCATTTCAATATCGACCAAAAAAACCATGTCAAACCAAAAACTAATATGAAAAAGTTAATTTAAAAAAAAATAAAGAAAACGTTTTTTTTTAATCCTTAATTTTATTAATTTTCTTGTGTATTCTTGCACTTTCTTAGCTACCAAACACAGCCAAACAATACACCAATTTAAAAATCCCAACCAAAATAAAATATAAACAGGTTCGGCACCCATCAATGGAGATTTTCTAGCGCCTGCAATAAGCCCATTTTAGGTCCCACAAGCTCCATATATGTTCTGGGATCAAAAGGGATTTCCTCATAGATTCCCAGAGCACGTAGGACTTGAGAGTGCTGTTTTGGATGACATAAACCATAGCTAGATCATGATAGTGTAATTTCTAAGTTGCATGACTTTCTGCCAGGACAGATTTGAACATGTTGTATTGTATGATTTTTAATAAATCATGGGTTTATGTTTTGACTCCGAAATTTTTATGGTATATACTGGACATACAGGGGAGTAACTAGGTAAAATTTCATGACTTGTGGAAGTGTTTGAACAGCCCATTTGTATTTTAGAGTCAAGGACTCTAAAATTTGAATTGATAGAGTCAAGAACTCCATTGATGTATTTGATTTGTTAGAGTCAAGGGCTTTAGTTGAGAAAACATTGGACTAAAGCTTGAGAGAATTTTTTTATTTGGTAATCTACAAATAGGATCTGCTTGTTAGAGACTCAAACTTAAAGTTTTATATATAGAGTTAAGAACTCACCAGGAAACTCGACCCTATTTGTTTTACCAAATAAAAAGTCAATTTTGAGAAAAAGGGAGAGAGAGATTTAGAGAAGAAAGAGATTGGTAAAATCCCTATACAAACCTATTGTTGCGTGTTCCTCCTCTTCAATTGCTCTCTCCTTTTCTCTTTTTTCTACTTGCAAAGGCTGTCTATTTTCTTTTTGCCTTTTGTGCGTAACCCTCCTTTTTTTTTTTTTTTTTTTGCTTGCTGAAGCCCTTTTTGTTTTGATCACTTCAAGACGTTGTCTATTCAATAACATGTCATCCATATCAAAATCCAATAAATGAGAAATATATGTACAAAAATAATTATCCACTAACACATGTCTTTCTTTTGTAGGTAAGATAGTTATTTTTTGCTAACGTGTCTTATATTTATTGAATTTTGATACTACTAATATAATATCATTTTATATCAAATACCTTCTCGCAGCACTTCACTTGCTTCTTTAACGGCAGTTGGTGTAAATTGCAGCTGGTTATTAGCTACTTTTTGCTTTTGAAAGCATTTGAGTGGTGCGTGTGGCAGGAAATTTCTCAACCACACGTGCCACTTTCATCTTATCTCCCCCCCCCCCCCCCCCCTTTTTTAATAATTGTGGCAGTAAGTTTAGGCTACCATAAGTCTAGGCAGTAGTGATTTGATTTTAGTCTCAGCAAAAAACAAAGACTAATTCTCCTCTTTATTTATATTTTATGCATGTTTGATACATTTTTTTTTCCCTAAAAACTAGCACACACAAAACCCATCAATTTACTCTATTTCAAATCCTAAATTTTAGTTACAAAAAGTTAGTTATGACTTCAAAAAATGTTAAATATACCCCTATTTTAATTAAATAATCCTTAATCTAAAAAAATTAAAAATAGAGTTAAAATTGTAATTCAACAATTAAAAAAAAAAAACTACTAGAGAAATTGTTTTCCTAAAAATTAGCACACTCTCTATTTAAATATATCTCACGCATGTTTGATATATATATATATATATATTTTCCTAAAAACTAGCACACCCTAAACCCATCAGTTTACTCCATTTTAAATCTTAAATTTTAGTTTCATAAAAGTCCCTTCTTGTGTAACCTCGCTAACAATAAATAAATTCAAATTGCAAAATTACATTAAACTCAATTAAAATCTAATTTTAAGCTATATGTCTTTAATTCCTTCTTAGTCTTTGTGCCAAATGTGAGGACCACAACGTAACTATCCATTTAGGTGTTCATTATCATTACTATCACTTCAAGATTTTTTTTTTTTTTTTTTTTTTGAGGGACTTCAAGATTTTTCTTGGAAGAGCAAATAAGAATTGTAGAGTTTTTTTTTTTTTTTCATCCATGCGTCCATCCAAAACCTTATAGCTGCACCAAAATTTAAGTCATACACAACTAACAATACATATTAACACAAGGGTATAGGAATTCATTGATATACAGCTCCTCCTGGTTTATTTATTTATTTATTTATTTTTATGAATACTATGGAATTTGAAAGGGATCTCTCCATATTTCTGTTGTATCATTTTGGGTATTCAAAGCGTTACTTCTATATCTTGTATTGGAAGAGGTTTTCCATCCCCTACATTTTTCTTTTTATACAACTTTTTAATAGTCCTAACTTCTACTCTGCAACTGCATTTGAAGAATTGCCAAGGTTTTCTTATTTCTTCCTTTCCTTTGACTTCACTTAATTTCTGTTTAGTTGAAAGAAAATGACCGTGTGTATTTGTTATTATTTTCATTTGAAAGTGTTATTCTAATTTTTGTGCATGGTTAAACTTTATTTATTTTTACATCAAAGATAGTGCATGGTTAAACTTAGAAAAAGAGATGTTTGTGTGTCAAACTAAAAAGGAAACTTGAGAATTTATTACTTGGATTATGTTCGTGATTTATTTACATATTCGAACAACTACAAATATAGAAGGTGTAAATTCTACAATTGAAATTTGTTATTATGAGTAAAAAAAAGGAGATTTCACTTAATCTCATTAAAAATATATATATATATATATATATATTCTAGTTAAAAATGTACTGGAAGTAAGTCAAACTCATTTAATTTATATTTATACAAGTTATAAATGGGTAATTGGATAATGATATACCCAACTTATTTATGACCTGACCTGAAATCTACCTAACTCACCCAATTGCCACCCCTACTCATGTACAAGGCTATTTCGATTTTTCCCAAAAGTCTAGGTTGTGCATAAAAAAAATTCCAACTCCTTTGAGGATCCAGAAGCCATAATGTGTATTATTTTCTAGAAATCATCAAACTGAGTAGTCATAGAAGATAACTTCCTAATTGGCAGACAACCATGGCATTTGGGCAACTGAGAGGACTAGAGTTTCATTGTCCAATTGACAAATTGGACACACCAGAGGTATTGATAATTTCAACACACCCTCCCCTCAAACACTTTCATTTTAGAGTAAAATTTCATTTTCGTTCTTAAACTATCACATAAGTTCACTTTTCGTCTCTAGACTTTCAAAATTTCTATTTTCAACCCTAAACTTTGCAAAACATTCTTATTTTCCTCCCGTCTATTTCCACTAGTTAATGTCTTTTATGGCCTGACCAAGTGCTCGATTGTTTTTTGCTTATAATTGATATTTTCTCAAACCTGATCAACCAACAAATCCTAGATTCCACAATTGTTCTGAGACCTAATCATTGGCTTTGAAACTCAAAACTCCACCACATAACCAATCTTAGAAGGTTCTCCAATCTTCCTCACAAATTTAGACCATAAAATTAACATTACTGTAACAAATCCTCCCCGGAGAAACAGGATACAAGCTTAGCAAAAGCAAAACCACTAGCAGCTTTTTACAATCTTTTTTAAATCTGCAAATTAAATGAACAGTTGATTTGCTTAAAATTAATAACGAAGAGACCTCATTTTTTACCTACACCATTAAAAAATTCTTAAAGCAAAAACCATGTGAGCAAAGAGAAAAATATTCACTTATACTGATGGAAAGTTATCAATTAATATCTAAAATCAGAGAAAGTTCAATCCTAAATTGAACAAAAAAGAGGTGAAATCAAAAATAATTATTACTCTGTTGTGTCACCTACAAATACAGATTGCATTTGAATTTCTGAGGTACTTTACTGCAATCAAGTGACACAAAGAAGTGCAACCTATGCATAGCTTATTAAACGAAGGTTTGGTTTAGCGTGTCATTCTAGCAATTTATTATACAACAAGCTCCCCACCTACCTTACAATCTGAATACTCTTGCTGCTGCAAGTTTAGATTAATCATTCTACCAAGGAGTAAGTCAAGGAAGTTTAACGAAAACTATTTTCTTTTAAACCATTTAGTCACTCATGATGTCATACCCAAATTTGAAGCTTTGAACTCAGCATCTATATACCAATATTCCATCAACCATTTCGCAATTGAAAATATTCAAATCAAGATAGAGCAAAGTTCTAATTCTCTCCCATAACCATCTCTTTAATATGATGCAACCAGAAATTGATTCCAATCCTCAGCATCTGCACCCCCTGCATAGCTTTATTTAGCACTTCATTGTATATGGTGGATTTGAAAAAACACCAAATATCTTGACAAAAACAATTCACATACCTGTTGTAAAACTTGTGGTATCTCTTATATGATTTGCACACCTACAATCTCACATGAATTTGATAGCCCTATGACATCTACACATATAAATTCTTAATAAACTCATTGATGATTGTCCATTCCAGTTAAGAATCCCAAAAGGCAACAGCGAGCATCTCAGAGTGATTATAAAGAATTCTCTCTATCCTCTAGAGCCACATCTTGTAGAACAACATCAATGTTGGGCACATGTCCAGCCAATCTCATTTTTTAAACCAAATTGTCCCAAAATTTCGTACATCAGTCAATTCATTTTTGTTATCACCAACAATAAAACAGCAAGCACTATTCCTCAGCTAAACCCAACTACAACCTAGTTCTTTTATTATTCCTCTGTCACTCATCAATTTTCTAATTTCTGAGGCTTCTTCCCATAAATTGGCAGTGGAGAATATATTGGATAACAATACATAGTTTCCAGGGTTATGAGGTTCAATCTCAAAAAGCTTCGTCGATGCAATTTTTGCTAACTCCATGTTTCTATGTACTCTACATGCACTAAGCAATGCTCCCCAAGCAGCAGCAGTTGGTTCTATAGGCATTCTTTGTATAAACTCGTATGCTTGTTCTAGCCGACCAGCACGGCTAAGTACATCAATCATGCAAGAGTAGTGATCCACAACAGGTTCTGTTGAGTAATCCCTACTCATTGAATCAAAAATCAAGAGGCTTTTGTCAACAAGTTGTGAATGACTACAACCAGACAATACTCCAGTAAAAGTAACAGAATTGGGCTTCGCTCCTGAGTCCAACATTTTCTCAAAGAGCAACAAGGCTTCTTCTCCTTTCCCATGCATAGAGTTAGCAATGATAATTGTGTTCCAAGCAACAGTATCCTTTTTTGGCATCATATTGAAGACCCTTAGTGAAAGTTCTAAGTCACCACATTTAACATACATGAAAACCAGAGCTGTTGCAGTCGTTAAGTCCTTAATAAACAAATGTCTATAGATATAACCATGAATTTCTTTGCCAGTCCTTAAGCTTTCCAAACTAGTGCAAGCTGGCAAGACACTAGTAATAGTTATCTGATTAGGTTTGAAACCCAAATCTTGCATCTGACCAAGCATCTCCAGCACCTGTTCAGTTTTCCCATTTTGCACACACCCACAAATGACAGCATTCCATGAAGCATCATTCAATTTGACTTTGTTTCTCATCTGATAAAATAATTCAAGACCCTTCTCACATTCTTTATTTGAGAAGTATGCTGTTAGAATTACATTCCACAACACAACATCTCGCCAAGACATGTTATCAAATACCAATTGTGCGTGCCTAATGCTTAAACAACTAGCATACATGCTAACAAGCGCACTACAAACAAATAAATTCTCTCCCATTTCATTCTTTACTACAAAACCATGAATCTCTCTTCCTGAATTCAAAGTTTTGAGTTCAAAGCACGCTGGTAGAATTGAAGTCACAGTCACCACATTGGGTCTCACCCCATTTAATATCATCTCACGAAACTCCTCCAAACCTTGTCTAGGTAGACCATAAGTAACATAACAAGACGACAACGAGGTCCACGAAATCACATCTTTCACCCGCATACCATCAAAAACCCGTCTCGCATCTTCAACATGCTTACATTTAGCATACATATCAATCAACGCATTTCCCAACAAAGTATCAGAATGAAACCCAAATCGAATTGCATCATCATGAACCTCTTTGGCTTTCACAATGTCACCCAGAGTGGCACAAGCCTTAGCAGCCGACAAAAGTACTAGTCTATCAGGTATAATTTCCTGTGCTCGCACTAGATTGTAAAGCTTTATAGATTCCTTAGGAAACCCATGTTGCGTGTAAGCTGAAATTAAGATGGTCCACGTACGGAGGTCTGGTTGGGGAATTTGATCGAACATGTGGCGTGCACGTTGCAAATCACCTGAATTGCAGGCTTCTTTGATGAACGTAAGGCTTAGGGGAGCGGGAAGGCTAATGGGTAGCTTTGGAGGCATTGGGTATATATATTTGGTTTGAAACTTTTAATGCCTCTTTTGCTTTTCTTGTATAGATTTTGTTGGAACTTTGCCAAGGCAAAATCTTGAAACTTTTTTGTTAATTTATTGCAAGGAAGCGGGAAGTGAGTTTTATAAGAAGCAGACATGGTAAAACGGTCGGGTCGGGTCGGGTCGGGTCAATCGGGTCACGGGTCAACGGATCACGGGTCTAAAACAGGTCATTTTAAGCAGGTTAAAAACGAGTTCAGGTCAATTGGGTTGCAGGTCGAGTCGGGTTGACTCGTATTTTTCACATGAAATTTTTTTATTTTTTGTTTTTATAAAGAAAACAATATGTATTTGCCATTTGGAAAGTTATGCAACATATTACTTGATGTAAAATGCATTATTTTGAATTTACAACTTATATCAAGAATAAACTCAGTTAAACTTATTTATACTTATTCAATAATTTTAAAATTATACAAATCCAAACATTGTTATCTAAAACAAAATAACACAAAGATAAGTAAAACAAATACACAAGTTTTATTTCTACACAATATCAACATTCCAAAATATAAAACAAAATTACAAATGACTTATTGAATAACTCATTTGATAAAGAATAAGAACATATAAAAAAGTTACAGTTTTAAAAATTAATTTTATAATTTATTATCAATTGTGATTGGCACTCTATTTCAATTTGAGATATACATTAAAGTTTGATTGCTTACTTATTTATACATGGTCTTTTTTATAAAGATCATATCGTTGTTAAGCAGTACACACTCTACGAAATATTATAATTTATTTTGAAAAGCCATTTATGTTGAACATAAATTGTTAAAAAATAGGTCTAAGTATTCATAATTTATGCTAATTTGATACTTTGGCTTTACTGTTTTCACACTTGTGAATGTGTCTCACACATCTACAATTTTAAATCTGTTTTTAACTCTACTGTAACCAGATTATCTTGACATGAACTTTGTTATTTGATATCTAAAAATATTTACTCATTACAGAATGCTCAACCATTTATCTTTCAATTAATTTGCGTGCAGTTATGTAAATGTATCAATTGTTTCCTTAAAGCTCACAATAAACAATTAAATCAATATTGTCTTAATTTCATTATTTTTTTACCAAAAAAAAAAAATTTTTTTTTAAATGGTTCGGGTTCAGATTGGGTCGGGTTGACCCGCACAAAACATAGGTTGGGTCACGGGTCAACCCGTTTTTACTTTGGGTCAAAAAAATCGGGTTCGGGTCAGGTAATTTTCGGGTCAGGTCGGTCGGGTCAGAAAATTCTGACCCGTTTTGCCATGTCTAATAAGAAGAAGAGAAACAACACCGCTTCCCTGCAGAAACACATGAGTTTGACACTGACGGACGAGATCATTCCACGTGTTTTCTTGGGAGGAAGTTGATTTTTGTTTTTTTAATCAAAAGTTGACTCTGATTTTTGTTGTGTTTGAATACTCCTCAAAACTTTATCCTTTTCCAAGAAGCCAAACATTGAAATTTCTCCCCCCTCCCCCCCCCCCCCCCCCCACTTTTTTTTTTCCTTTTTTTTGGTTAAAAAAAAAAAAAAGGTTGAAAACACTATATTGGTCCCTACATTTTGGTAGTAATCAATTTGGTCTTTATTATTTTCAATTACAATCATTTTGGTAGAGCTCTATCATTAACTCACTAGCAGAAAATGTATACATTGTAAACGGTTTGCATTTTTGGCGCACATGTGGCTAAAATAATAATATAAAATCAAATAATTAAATATTAAAAAAGCCACATAAGCATTTTAATATAAAAGAAAATTTCACATCTGACAAGAAAATTATGAAATATTAATTGGAAGAAAACAAATAAAGAAAATTATTTTATTTATATTAAATTGTGAGATACTTCTTTTCGTTCATCTTAAAGTCTTAGGGTATGCCATAACTTTTAGGTCATCCTTCCAATTTTAATCTTTATTTGTCCTTTAGAATTAAGCAATCACAAGATATATGATTGAACAAATAGAAGATATAAAATGCTACCCTCTTTTGATAGGATTTAGGATCTCTTTATGAGTGGGTAAGCTCATTAAAACTAAAAGGACAGATCAATAGGTTACTCACAACTATGTGGGTCATGCTTCAACCTAGGACCTAAATAGACCACATATGGATTGGTGGGCAAACCATTAACGTACTCAAAACTCATCATAGGCCACACACATTGTGAATTGGTGGGGTAAACTTCAGAAATTTTTAACCCAAATGGAACCTCTACTTTCCCATTCATCTCCAACCATGGCAAAAGGGACAAAGAACCAAGTGAAAGTGTGTGCAAAACCATATTAGAAAATCATTTGTTAGATTTAGGAGATGGAACACATTGGAGTCAAACTTCTTTATCCCTAGTGGAGTCGCAGCTGTAGGTGTAAGCGCTCGTAATGGGCATCTTGTGGGAAGTATGCCTTGACTGAGTGGATTAGGTAGCACTACAACAAAATGTATCTTCGATGACGAAATTTAGTGAGGATTTTTTTTTTTTTTTTTTTGTCACTGAAAGGTAACATACAACGATGAAATATAGATTTCGTCGCCATTTATTAAAAAAAAAAATTGTTTTTTCATTGTTATTAGTTTTACTCAAATTTAGGAGCCAATTAAAAATTTGGGGCACAAAAGTTATTTGCTCTAAGGCGACGAAAGTTTTCATTGTTAATTGTATAACATTTTGGTGATGAATAATTTCATCGCTATAAGTATACTGAGAATATATTTGGTGACGAAAATAGGTTCATCAATGGAAGGTCTCCTTTAGTGACGAATAAATTTGTGGCTAAAGCCTACTTACTTATTATTTTATTTTATTTATTTATTGAAACCCCTACCACTTAACTTTTGGTCCTAGGGTTTTATTTTTTTTCCTCTCTTTTCTCTTTTCTCATTTTTTTTTTTTTAATTTTTAATTTTTTATCATAGTTGATTATATGTTAAAACATATGTTTACACAAAAATGCAACAATAAAATGTCAAAATTAACTATAAGTGCTGCAAGGAAATGACTTAAGGCCTTAATTCCATTCTTTTATCGTTAATAAAATTTTTTTTTATTAACATTTATTTATTATAAAGTATTAAATTGAGTAACAAAATATTGAATAGAATAAAAAAAAAAAGTTAAGAATAAGAATTTCTGTTCATATATCTTACCCCGCTTATAGAAAAAAATAACATCCACATAGACAAACGTTGGAACTTAATTTTGGCTGACTTAGTTGGCCATATGAAGATCTTTATTTGTTTGCTATCAACTATAGTAATGAGTAATTTTTCACTAAGCTAAATTTTTTTTCCTCAATGCATTTTGATTAAGTTAATTCACTTGGGATTGCATTGTGGTATAACTTATTTATATCGTTACAAATAATCTATTTTTTTAGAAAAAAATTACTTCTATTTTTGTTTTATATTTACCTGTTAACCTTCAATTTTTATATTATTATTTATCCTTTATGCGCAATATTATTCTCTAGGTATCTACTTAGGACATTCACATAATGAAAGTATTTTTCATATGAATGGAGGAAAGATATTGTAAATTTTGATTTGTAAACTTACTTCTTTCTCATATGATAGATAAAAAATTATAAGTACCATAGTTTAGAAAAATAAAGTTAGGGTAGTTATATGTTTAAACATGTGTTTACACAAAAATACAACAATAAAATGTCAAACATAACTATAAGTGCTACAAGGAAAGAGCCACCCATAATAGAAGAGATTGAGATAGAGAGAAGAAAACTACCTAGAGGCAAGAGCCACCTAGAGAAATTTGAGGCGAGAGCCCTAGACGAACACCACAGAGATGTATCATTTTAGCTTGTAAGAGCACCTTGTTTGTTTGGTTGATGGTTGACGCTGTTGGCCATGTTTGTGTTTCTTTTTTAGTGACTCTAGGATAGTGAGTCACTCGCCTTTTGCTTGCAATTGGCAAACCAGGTTCTTGGGTAGTGAACCTGTCATTGCTCGTTTCCTAAGTAACACTCGTGGAACTTTAGCCATACAAATTTCATGCCTCTCTGTGGAGTTGAACCCCGCCTCATGTATGGGTGTTGTTTGCCATGTGCATGGGTTGGGCCAAGCCGTATGTTGAAACAAAATGTTTTGTCTCTTATTCTTTTGATTCTGTTAGCGGAGCTCACGAATCAAAAGAGGGGCATTTGTAGATACCACATTTTGTACCCCTAATGATTTGGGCTCCTGTTCCCCAATGATGTTAGAATTCTAAAGTCCAAGATTGATTTAGGGCCCAATCAAATTAAAAATGACTTGAAGAAAGTGTTTATGGAAAATATAACTTATTTTTGGAACAAATAAACTATTTTTAGAAAAGAAAGGCCACGAAAACCTTTGGGCATGCGTACGCATACATGCGTATGCACATGCATGCTCAAGCTCTGTGTGCGTATACTCCATGCATGTGTAGGGTTCTTGAAACTATGTAAGACAAGTTTTCTACATTTAAACTTGGTTTGGAACAAATCCCATATTGTCTAGGAGCCGCCCTAAACCCCTATTTTTCGACTATATAAAGCCATATAAGGTACTTTTTCAAGGAGGACGGATCTCGATGGTAAAACACATTAGATTCATTAGAAAATAATGAATCAAAGAGAGAATTTTTCACAAATCATCCTCATGTCAAGTTTTGCTTGATTGTGACCTTTTTTTGGTTTTGATCTTTGAGTTCTAAGTTTACTAACTCTTCTTTGATTTGGTTGTGAATAGATTGATTCAGGGGAATAGTCAAAACCAGCTCTAAAGAGTTCTAGTGTTGAGGTAAAATTTCTAACTTTGGCTCGTCACTTTTCTTTGATTTTCCTTTGATTTTGTGTTTATATATATGTGTTAAATGCTCAATATGTTTATTTAGTTTAGGTTTATCTCGTGTTTGTGTTAGAAGCATGCTAGGTTGTTAATTTCCTTGTTTCTGTTGTGTTTTCTCTATTTTTTGTTCTAGTTCTAGGTTTAGAAGCGTACGCATACTCTTAGTATGTGTATGCATACAATTGGGATGTGCACACATGTTCTATGTATGCGCACACATGTTCAAGTCTAAAAACCCTAATTCATTTTTCTGTATGATGTTTCCTTTGTTTTATTCACATATTTTAGCCTCTATTTAATCTGTTTTGCCTATCTTTTAGTCTATGCTTCTTTGATTTGCCTTGTTTTGTTTGTTTTATCTTTTTTATGCTTAGTGGGGTTTTTATTTTTGAATACCATTAACATGCATTTGCCATTAACATGCATTAATGCATAAGTGCTATGATGCAGTGAGGTAAGTCATGCATTATCACATGAACATGCATTTGATTTGGTTGTTAAGTAAGATTTTGTTGATGAACATATATGCTTAATTGAATCCCATGTTTTTTATGCTTAGGTACCTTGACATGCTTGATTGGATCAGCCTTATGATGTTTATGCCTTTCGTAATATGTGCTTAAGGCCGTGATAGATGAATGCTAGGCTTGGGGATGTTTATGCCATGTTGATTGCTTTATATGCATGTTAGTGTGCATGTGAGTTAGAACAACATGTTAAAATTGCCTTTAATGATATTAAGATTTGGAACTCAATGAGTTAAAGCCGACCCACGAGTTGGGTGGTGTTAGGTGCCTAACACCTTCCTATCCCCATACCTAAACTCCAGACACTTGCTTTGGTAAAGATTAGTCCTTCCATGAAGGGAGCTATATTTATGATTTCTAAACCTAAACTAGGTGGCAACTCCATTTATAGCCTCCGTCATGGTCCACCCTAGGCCAAGGCATACTCACCCACATCGTGAGGATGACACCACATCGCAAGCGCTTGTGCCCACAACCTTTGGCCCCAATGTCAAAAAATCAAATCACTACCTTAATGATCAGCATTGTATGTGTAGCCCGACGAGGATGAGAACCCTAAAGAGTGACCAAACTAATCAATTGGTTGCCCAAATGTGTCATCAAACCCTAAACCTTCATTTCCCCTATAAATACTCCCATTTTCAACATCCAAGGGGTCAAAAATTTTTACCATACAAAAACTTTGTCAAAATCCCCTTAGAATACATAAACATAGAGTTCGAGGCTAAAAGGGTAGAAAGGTTGAGTACTAGATTGATCTTCATCCATCCTTTTGGTTGAAAGATAATATCTTAGTATAATCTCTTTCACATTTGTTTCCAAACTTCTAGTTGGTTCAAGCTTGTTAATTCATCACTTAGGGTCTTTAAGTCAACCCTAACCAAGTCATTCAGATCATCCTCCCACACACACAGTTGTTGTATGTAGACACCGCATTTTATACCCCTTAAAACTTAGGCCCCCATTTCCCAATGATGCTCAAACTCTAAGCCCCAAGGCTAGTTTAGAGTCCATTCTGATATCAAATTGACTTGAGGAGTGTAAAAATGTAAAATATAACTTTTTAAATGAGAAAAAACCTATTTTTGGAAATAAAACCAACAAAGTGACCCTCAACCCACGTACGTAAGCTAAAGCATGCATACGCAGGCACATTCCTATGTACGCAACTAGGGTTTCAGAAGTATGAAAAAGGAAAGTTTTCTGCAATAATGGCTAAGGTTTGGAATGAATCACACATCGTCTGGGAGCCGTTCCAAACCCCACATCGTTTAGGAACTCCTTTTTGAGGTATCAAGCTTCAACCTTTCTTTTCTTTTTGGAGAAAGTTCTCTGCAATCTAAATTGGAGGAAGTCTCTCCAAACTGTGACATGTCATTATCAGAGAGTGACACTTGTCCCACTCCATTATAACTCAAATTCAAGAGATAACTCTGTAAACTCAAACGTTACCCATTTTTCCATATTTCTTTTATTACAAAAATAATTAATTATTTCTGACCAACATCACCTAAACGATCAGCCTTTTCTCTCTCTTCCCGTTTCTTCTTCCTCATCATTTTCGTTTTCTCCCATGATCAACTCTCTCACCCAAGTCTCTTCTTTCTTCATCTAACTCTCCCTCTTCGTCTAAACAACAATCACTCAATGCCCAATACATCTCTGTACCCAGATCGACTTCCTTTGAAGGTTGAGAATGAACCTAAACCAAGATTTAGAAGAACAAAGGAGGCTTCTTCGATTTTCTCTATGGCATTTGTGTTTCATGGTTGTGTTGTTGATCTAGTGAGATAGGCTTTGTGATAGTGCAAATTATTTTTGAGGTTGAAGTTGAAGTTTGGGTGAGATCAATGGATTTGTTTTAGGTTTCTGTTTTTGTTTAGATTTGGGTATGGTATTTGATTTGAGAAGTTTGTGGGTTTGTTGAGGATTAATGATGAACTTACTACTAGCAGTAGTAGAATCAGAATTTGATTTTGTCAAGTTTGTTGGTTTGTTTTAATCTTTCTTTGATATTTCTAGATTATGTTTGATTTCTAAGAAATTTTTAATTTTTTAAAGAAAACTTTTGGATACTGATATTTTGTTTTGTTGTAGCTTTGCTTGGGTTTTTCATGCTTGTTTGGCTTTAATCAGCTAGAAATTTTGGTTGACGGGGGTGGTAGCTTTTGGTTGAGGAAGAAGAATGATAAAAAAACTGGGAAAGAAATAGTATCAAGAGATGGAGAACCGATTTGCGTTGAAGGAGAGAGAGAGAGAAAGGACTAATCGTTTAGGTGATGGTGTGAGAAATAATTAATTATTTTTTAATTAAAAAAATGGAAAAATGGCTAACATTTGGAGTTATCTCTTAAATTTGAGTTATAATAGAGTGGGACAGGTGTCACTCTCTGATAATGACACATCATAGTTTGGAGAGACTTCCTCCAATTCAGATTGCAAAGAAACTTTCTCCTTTCTTTTTTAGTCTTCCTTTTACTATTTAGTCTGCTTTCTTGCTTTGTTTGTGTTATAATCTATTTGTGTAGAGCAGGTTTATTTTTTCTTGTTTATTTTGAGCATGTTTGGCTACTATAACTAGGGTTTTCATTTCTACTTTGTTTTTCTGCTTGTCTGTTTTTGGGTTAGGGTTTAGGTGTGTCTGCGTACGCATACTTTTGTATGCGCACGTAGGCTCGAAGTATGCGTACCTATATTCTTCTTCCTCTAAACTCATGCTCTTCTTTTGAATGTTCTTCTTTTTCTTCTTGTTTTTCTTCGAATCCTTCCTTTCACGGATTTTGACTCTTGGCTTCTCAAAGGGCATAATGATTGGTAATGGCCTTTTAGCCATTTTCTTGGATTTCTTACCAATATATGTTTGCCATTCTTCTTCATTTCTATCTTTCATGTTAAAGGAATTGTCCCAACAATCTAATTTGGTTTGGCACCTAATGGACTCAGCCTTGACATTAAAAGTCTTTTTGACCTTTTCAACATTATTTGGTTTTGCCCCTAGTAAGCAAGGCAAAGTGGACTTTGGTTCCTCCTCAAGCAAGGAAATGCTATTTGATGCGGCAGTTGGTACTCGAGAGGAACCTTCTACCTCAATTTCACCATCATTTATAATTTTCTGAATTATATTCTTCAAGATATAGCATTCTAATAGAGGATGGTTAATGATTCGATGGTAGCGACAATATTTAGGGTCATCTATCTTATCAACTTTAGAAGGTCTTTTAGGCTCAGGGAGTCATATTGCTTTTTCTTTCATCAACTCATTAAAAATCTCTTGCACATCATCATCATGAAATGAGTATTTTACTTTCTTTTTCTCTTCAAGAGTGAGCTTTTTTCGAGCTTTCCTTACCTTTCCCATTTTGCCTTCCATTATTGACAAAGGTAGCCATTACTTCTCCATTATTTCGAGGCTTTTTTCCTCCTATGTTTTTTTCTTATAAATTACGCCCCCATTGCGTGGTACTCTTTTGTCAGTCAATTTGTCTTTCAACATTGCTTGCCTTAGAGACTAATGCATCAAAAGTCTAAGGTTCTGTAGTCCTTACAAAAGTAGCGATCTTTGGTAAAAAATTATTTGAGCACATTTGTAAAGCAGATTGTTCAGTCAACTTTTCAAAGCATTGGAGATTTAGGCTCCTCCATCTTGTAATAAAGTCATTAACACTTTCATTTGATTTTTGTCGAGCATCGACTAAGTCAATGATTGACACTTTTTTATTTGAACTTACAAGTTAGGCAAGAAAAGCACTTGTAAATCATCCCAAGTATGAATTGACCCTGGCATTGAGTATACCAAGTAAAATGCAAAGCCTCTGAGAGATTGAACAAATTTCCTTATCAACAAAGCATTTGACAAAGTAGATTCTCCACAAGCTAACTAAAAATGTGCTAAATGCTCTTGAGGGGAACTGATTAAGCCATCAAATTTCTCAAAATTTGGTTTTTGATAACCCTTTGGATATGAAACATTATCATAATGAGCTAGATAAGGTTTTTGATATCCATGAATGGGTAAATTTATAGATGCCTAAAATTCTTTGATTCCCTCAGCAATGAGTACCTTTAATTCATCTTATGTTATAGAACTAGATGATGTGTGCCCTTCTTCGGCTGTAGGCACACGAGTTCGAGTTGATGTACTTGCTTGAGAAGCTACTTAGGCTACCAAGGTTGTTTTTTCAGCATCTTTCTCAATGAGTTTCCTTTGCAACTCTTGAAGTTGCTCTTCTAAATTTGTGGCACTAGTTACTAGAACCAGCATGTCTTTAGAACCACTTTCATCTGAGATCTTTAACACTTTGCCAAATTGATCCATTAGCATTTCTAGAAAGTCTTCTTCTTGAAAAATAGACTTTGAATCTCCATATAGTGGACTATGAAAATCACTTTCTGTTTCCATAGTATCGGAAGAAGTGATGGAGATTGATGAATCATTGATGATGGATTGGGACATGAGGCGAGCCCTAAAGTGTGTGATAGGACTTAGTAAGGCCTTGGTGACTCATTAACCTCCTTACAAATCTGTCACATTTTTGTGTTTTGAACTTGTCCCTAATCCAATTTTTTCTTCTTTTGCCAACAGATAGCTCGAGAAGAATGCCAATTTTTGAACCTCTAAGTTTGACTTGGCCTTTTTTGATTGTTCAACACAAAGAGCCGTTAATGGATAGTGATCAAATAATTCAGAAGTTTGGCTTTCTTCTCTCCTTACATATTTCTAGGACCTTGCTTGGTGGGTGGCAATGTTTCAAAGGAGGCATTGATGTCCATGGCTACTTTTTTTTCCCTTGACAATAGGATCACTCTTTGGTGAAGTTAATTCAAGAATGCGAGGTCGCATTGCCTTTGGTTGAGAAGTCACCTTTTGCTTTAGTGATGTCTACTTCGAAATCTTGATAGATTTCTTGGTGACCTTAACCTTCGGGGTTTTAGGAGGACTAGCTTCCCTTTCATCAGTTGACATCATCATCATTGACTTAGTTGTTCCCAATGTGATTTGGATAGAGCCAATCATGATCTAAATGGGGAGAAGCCTTGAGGCCATACCCATAGTGTTAGGATCATTCACATTTGAACCCTCGGTTTGGGATTTTTTAGCTTTAGCACTTTTCCTTGCCCTCCTCTTCCTTGAAGTCTTTGAAGTTGATGAAGCTTGGATGTTGGTCATGTGTTCATCATTCGGTACCTCGAGCTTGACGGAAGGGCGACCAAGGATGAATGTCATGCGACAACCACTTGCTCCTCGTGTAGTTGTGGGAAGCTTGTGAAAGTAAACAGTCACTTAGGGAGCCATTGGCAAACCTATTTACAACATGAAAATTGATGTATAAGAAACATAGTTGGAGATGAAAAGGAGAATGGGTCCTACTAGGCGTGCCAAAATTATGTTGACGAAAATTGTTAACCCATGTTTAACAATAATTGTTAGATTATGTTTAACAAACATTGTCAAATTATGTTTAACAAACGCTGTGAAATTATGTTTAACAATAATTGTTAAATTATGTTTTATGTTTAACAAGAATTGTTAAATTAGTCAAATTCATCAAACATAATTTCATCCATAGGCCTTTTGGCGTATGATTTTATTGATGTGAGTAGTGCCCATTCAAGATAATGTATCTCTTAATTACAATCCCTTATTTTAAGGGAAGACCCTTTGATTCCAAACACGTCATCTTTGTACTTAAGTTTATTTATGGGAAAATTACAGTAAACCCACTTGTGCTTTGGCCCATTTGCACTTTGCCTACCCGTAGTTTAAAACTTAACACTTTGCCCACCCAAGCTTCATTCTGTTTGCTCCCTATTACCCACCCCACCCTCAGACGTTAGAAAAACACGTTCTGTATTGAAATCACAACATTAGAAGGATCAAAACCACTTTCCCTTAAAGAATTTCCTCACGAGCCTTAGAATCATAAAAAATCTCCATCTGCATCTGATATACAAATTGTGCTACAAGAATAAACCGAGACGAGCAACTGGTTATTCGAGGGACCTAAATCCAGGTAATAAATTAGTCATTGTTTGGGTTTTCGAACTATTTTTCTTTTGGTTTGTTTGGGTTTTTTTTTTTTTTTTTTTTTTTGAGAAATCAGTCAATGTTACATGTATTTATCTATCGAAGCTCATCATTATTAAGAAAGTTACATGAATTTATTTATGTTTATGAAAAATTTGACCACCTATGGATATAATTTGTTGATGTTTATGGGCATTTCATCTATCGTGGTCATTGTGCCTCATTGTGGACCCTACGAATCTATTGGGTTTTAATTTTAGTGTTTGCATGTGCTTATTAGTAAAACAGAAACATGTGGTCCCTACCCCCTGTGTGTGTTGCCTCCCAAAAGCAAAACAAAAACATACAAGTGTTTATTCTTTATGTGTCTGTTCTTTTACAATTCATTAATTGTCTACATGTAAAATGGTAATTTGTTATTGCAAATGGATTATATAGACTTCAAATTCGAGGTTCATTATAGGGGTACTATTCTGTGGAACCCAAATTTAGATTTTGGTGGGAAAGTTGAAATACTGTATGATAAGAATCCTGATAAGCCTAGTTATTTTGAAATAGAAGGTATATGTGATGATTTGGGGGTTGATGAACCATATAGGTTTCATTATTTAGTTCCCGGGGGCAACTTAGAGCAAGACTTGGGGCTCATAAATGATGATACAGATGTGGTGTCTATGTGTAAGTTTCATGCAGAATGGCCAATAGACACCATCATACTGTATGTGGAAAGTAGTCATGCTCCCCTTACAATTAAACTTCCTGAAAGGGTTGGTAGAGGGGTTGGTGGAGGGGAAGATGGAGATGGCCAATTGGAGAGGCATGGTGGTAGTGTGGTGGTAGAAGAACCACATGGTGCAGCAGCTACTCTTGAAAAGGAGTTTGATTGGTTGAATGAAGGTTTAGAAGGAGAAGACTTTGATGATAATGTATTTGGTGTGGTTTCTCCACCTCACAACGTTCCACCTAAGCCTAACACTATTCCACCTAAGCCTAACAATGATCCACCTCAACCAACCACTGATACACCTCAGCCAAATACTAATACACCTCTTACAAACACTGATACACCTCAGCCAAACACTGTTCCACCTCCATATATAGATGTAGATGAGGAGTGGGCTAAACAAGCTCTAGAGGATGACATTGCAAGTATGGATGGTTTTGATGATGAGCAGAGGCTTGGTTACCTAGAATTCAATGAGAAGACTAATATGAGAAATGTTAAGTTGGTAAAAGGGATGAAATTTCCAAACTCTAAGGTTTTTAGGAAGACACTGAGGGAGTAAGTCATTCAAAAGCATATTGATATCAAGTGGAAGTTAAATGAGAAGAAGATTTCTGTACATTGTAAGAATAAGTTTGGATGGAGGTGATATGCTTCTATGGTTACTAGTGAGTGCTCATTTTAGATTAAGACACTTAATTCGGAGTGTACCTACCCCTTAACATTTCAAAATCGTCAAGTTTCATAAGCATATGTGGCAAACAGATACTTGGAAGATTTTAGTAGAAATCCTAATTAGGAGTTCTTAGGTGTCCAACACTATGTCATGCAGTAGATTTCAATTGATTTAAGTCTTAGTCAAGTGTATGGATCAAGAAAGGCAGCTAGGGGTTTGATCACTAGGAATGAAGAGCAGCAGTATAGCCTACTTAGAGATTATGCAGAAATGATAAGAATGACAGGTGTAGGAAGTAAGGTGATATTGCAAATAGAGATGGAAGATGAGAATGCACAACCTAAGTTCAAAAGGATGTACGTTAGGTACAATGCTAAAAAACAAGGGTTTCTAGGTGGTTGTAGTCCATTTGTTGGGCTAGATGGATGTCACTTGAAGGGTAGGTTTAGTGAGTAATTATTGTCTGCCACTGCCAAGGATGAAAATGACAATATATTCCTAGTGGCAATGGTTGTGGTTGAGTAAGAGAACAAGGACAGCTGGATCTAGTTCTTGGAGCAGTTTGCAAATGATATCAATACGCCAGAGCAACTAAATCTGGTATTCATCAGTGATAGGAGTAAGGTATTCTCATATTGCTTATAATTATTAATTACTTGTGATGTTCATATTGATCATACTGATTATTTGTGATTCTGAACTTGCTTACTTGCTTGTAATACTCAGGGCCTTATATCTACAATGGAGACTCTATTCCTAACTGTAGAGCATAGGTATTGTGTGAAGCACATGTACAACAATTTCAAGGCTAACCACAGCGGTATGGAGTTGAAAAGTGTATTGTGGAGGTGCGCTGGCACAACATTAGTTAGTAAATTTGAGAGGGGGATGCAATATCTAAAAAATTTAGATGAAGAAGCTTGGAAATATCTTGCAGATTTAGATCTTGCACAATGGACTAGATCTCATTTTACTCCTAGGGTTTTGACTGATTGTATTGTCAACAACTTAAGTGAGAGCTTTAAATCCATAACTTTAAAGGCTAGAGATGAGCCAATCTTATCAATGCTAGAATGGATTAGGGTTAGGCTTATAAGCAGACTTTACATAAAGAGGACTAGCACAGAAAAGTAATTGTGTCCAAACATACAAGACAAGCTAGAGAAGTTGAAAGTAGAGTGCAAGGGCTTTTGTGCAATGCCATCTAGGAGGCTTGTGTATGAAGTTGATAATGAAAGGGAGAGGCATGTGGTGGACTTTGTAAGGAAGACATATAGTTGTAGAGTGTGAGACTTGACAAGAATCCCCTGCAAGCATGGAGTTGCAGCCATTTTTGTGAATCATGAGAAATCAGAGGATTATACCCATCCATGCTACTACAAAGACGCTTATGTAGAGACATACAAGACACCTTTACCTCCTATGCTTGGCTAGTCTAAGTGGATTCCAAGTGGCCTACCTGCTTCTGTTGCACCTAATGTCTATAAGCCACCAGACCACCCATAAAAAGGAAGAGAGATACTAATGATCCAAAAAACCCTTATAGAGTTTCTAGAGAACAAGCCCATCAAGTGTGGGAGATGTCAAAGGGAAAGGCACAATGCAAGAGGATGCAAGACTAATGTCACTAGTAAGACACCATAGGAAAGGACGAAGAGAATGTAGAAAGCTAAATTAGTAAATATTTTGTATGTGTTCATTTAATTGTTACCAGCAATACATCAATAACTGCTTTAACATGCTGAAAGTTGGTTGTAGGCAAGGGGAAGGGCTTCTACATGTAGACAAAGATCCCAGGCCCTATCTTCATCTCAGGCCCCATCTTCATCCCAGGTCCCATCCTCATGTCAGGCCCCATCTTCATCTCAACCCCCACAACTCATCAACCTTATAACATGGCCTTCTCTAACCAGACTTCAGGGTCACAACCACCAAGTTAGACTTCAGGGTCACAGCCACTAGCTCAATGGTACTCTTCAGACTTCAAGTACATAGTTAGAGGAGGTCCATAGTTCTCTTCAAGCCAGCCAGCTCAACACACCCCTGTAGAAACATGGGACACTAGAGCACCATCATCACAGGTACTATAGTTTTATGTTTGATGTTTATTCATAAATCAGTAAAATGGGTAGCTAACATCTCAATTCTTGCATTTTGTAGCCTACAAGACCACCTGCTACTAGAGGAACTCCTTTTAGAGGAAGAAGTAATGTAGCAAGGACACAAAAAATGTAACACAAGAGGTGGAAAGGGAAACTATGGGAGGAGAGGTAGCCATAGGGGCAAGGGTAGTCAATGAAGCAATGGCAGGGTAGCCATGGGATAATATATGTCAATTAAGTGTTAGTTTAATATTTTGTAAACAAGGGCAGGGCAATGTGTTAGTTTATATGTTGTTGGGGTTATTATTTTAAATGTTAGTTTAGATGCTGTCAAAACATTGTTGGGGTTTGTGTTATTTTTGTAAGTATTGTACCAAATGTCAAAACAATGGTCATGGCAAGTGCAACTATTTTGTGGTTGTTGTACCAAATGCCTTATTTTGACTGGTGGTTGATGAAAGACAATGTTCAATGCCACTTTAAGTGTGTAGACAAATTCCCAACTTAATGGCCAGTGTTTCATATGATTATTTTGAGTAGTTGTTGTCATGTGGTTGATTATTGCAATTGAATATAGCAAGTTTATGTGTGTATGTGTTGAATACAATAGGTTTATTATTTTGAGTATTTGTTATTGTGTGGTTGATTATTGCAATTGAATATAGCAGGTTTATGTGTGTATATGTTCAATACAGCAGGTTTATTACTTTGACTAGATGGCATTGCATTTGTCTTATTTTGCAAGTTGACAAATGATTGTCATGCACTTTCAACATAAACACCAGATACAATTCACTTTAAACAATTCATAGCATCCAACACAATTCACAGCATCCATCAAAACACAAGACACAAGTTGCCAATTCACTTTAAACCATAGTGCTATTACAAAACAAAGTGGCTTCAAGCCAACATTGTCCAATTAAGAAACTACTTATACATTACAACCCACCAAGCAGACGCAATCTCATTATTCCAACATTTTCACTTGAGTCAAAAAAAAAAAAAAAAAAAAACAGCATAACCAAAAAAAAAAGCCATGAAAGAATTAGTGCAATTCTGGACTTTCTCTCTTGCTCTAAAGCTATCACTGCTATCTCCTTGGCTTTAACAGACTCAGTTCGAAACTTCCTCTCCCTCTCAATAACTTTTGTTGCCATTTCTTGAGCAATTTATGCCATTTAGGTAGCTTCTACTGCTGTTTGGCTAGTTGTTCTTTCCCTTTCATTTGCAAGTTGCAACTCACTCTGCAATATAGATTGCTTTTGTTGCACCAAAGGGGCAGCTTCATTCCCATGTATACAAGTGGAATTATCAATCCAATGAAAAAAAAGGGCACTTGAGACCAACCTGTTCATAAATTTAATTCAACATATCACTTTCCAAACTCATTTTAGTCAACTAGATTAACTAAAAACTAAACTTACCTTATATTGGCTACAACCCAAAAACCTTCTCCTAAAATTATCCACTGTCAAACTTGTTCTCAGCACACAAGTCTCATATGTACACATATGCCCACTTGAACCTGAGTAATTTCCACTCGAAGAAGACATTGCTTATCAACTTCTGCCCAAATTTCCTGTGAATCAAAATTACACATCAATGGACTTCTGCCCAATAAACTAATCTTTCCAAAGGTGAAAACCCAACCCAAATAAAGCAAAAATTTCATACCTAGTTTGCTGTATCTTCGAATCAGAAATGCCTCAACACAACCCAAAGTCAGAATTTCTGGGATGATGAAAATTTTATGAAAAAAAAAAAAAAAAAAACCCTGCTCAATACAAAGATTTTTTTTTTAATCTAGGGCTCGTGAGGGAAGTCTTTAAGGGAAAGTGATTTTGATCCTTCTTGTTGTGATTTCTATTAAAAACAAGTTTTTCTAACGTCTGAGGGTGAGGTGGGTAACGGGGAGCAAACGGAATGAAGCTCGGGTGGGCAAAATGTTAAGTTTTAAACCATGAGTAGGCAAAGTGCAAATGGGCCAAAGCACAAGTGGATTTACTGTAATTTCCCCTTTATTTATTTTCATGTTCAAGGGGATATGTGCTTTTATTTATTTGTGCTGCACCTAATAATTTATTTAGGTTGCGTACATACCCTTGACGGGGATCAAGCCAATTCGTAGTTCTTAAAGTGAGGTCTTAGATTTAAAATCCTCAAATATGATTTTTCCAAATTTAAACAATGGACATTTAAGTCAAATACTTGGTGTTTAATTAAGCATCAACTTAATTTTACTTTTGGGTGAGATAATTGGTTTTAATCTCAAGGATAAGTCAAGGACCATATTTTTATGAAAATTGAACCAAGGATTCTCTCTTTGAGAAGTTGAATGTCCAAGCAATTTTCCTTTCTTTCATTTGCTTCTTTGTAGGAATTTTAATGGTATTTTGATTGAGGTTTCCAAATTTAATTAAGGGAAAGAAAACTCCTTTGAAGCAATTTTATTTTTATGAACATGCTTTAGAAATTGGGAATTGGAAAATTTCCTTAAATCAATTTTTATGGTCATTTTATTTTGTGAATTATTAACTCCAATTTGGATTAAGAAATTAGGAATCCCAAAGACTTAGTCATGTTGGAATTTGAAAGAATTAAAATCCCCACTTTATTTAAAATAATTTTGGGAGTCAAGGTCTCTATTGAAATGTGGTGGAGTCAAGGTCTCTATTAATGTGGTAGAGTCAAGGCTTCCGTTAACTTGGTAGAGTCAAGGATTCCATTAAAATGTAGTAGAGTCAAGGATTCCATTAATTTGGTAAAATCAAGAACTCCATTAACATGTGATAGAGTCAAGGACTCTAGTGGAAAAAACACTAAACCAAAACTTAAGAGAATTTTTGTTTGATAATTTTCAAATAGGATTTACGAGTCAGGGACACGTATCTAAAGCTTTATGGAGGGAATGTGCAGAATAATTGTGGAAAGTATTTGTATATAGTTAGTTAGGCAACGCTTGAAACTATAAGGGAAAGTAGATATCTCAAGTTTTAGAAACTCGAGATCCATATCATAGATCTCGAGTTTCAAAAACTCGAGTTCCATGCAAAAAAATTTTTAGTTTTATCGCCCCTATAGTGGTGTTTTTAAGTCCTATAGTGACGTTTTAAAGCCCTATAGCGGCGTTTTTCTGCAAAAATTTTTCCTAAGTGTTCAATACCAGGTTCAAGGAGCCATATAGTGGTGTTTTTAAGCCCTATACTGACGTTTTAAGGCCCTATAGCGGCGTTTTTCTGCTAAATTTTTTTATAACTCCATTTTTAAGCCCTATAGTGACGTTTTCAAGCCCTATAGCGGCGTTTTTCGAACTCGAGTTTTTAAAACTCGATTTTCACGTGGATTTTTTTTACAAATCAAGACTTAAAAACTCGATTTTTATGTTGGAACTCGAGTTTTAAACACTCGAGATGCTAGTTTTCAACTTTGTTTTGCTTCGTGACAACTAACTAAATTTTTTAATATTTATTTTTATTTAGAAAAAAAATTCAGCTTTATGTATGGAGTTATGAACTCCTCATGAAACTCAACCCTATTTGTTTTACCAAACAAAAATTCAGATTTGAAGAAGAGGGAGAGGGAGAGATTTAGGGAAGAAAGGGACTGATAAAATCTCAACCTAATGCTGTGTGTTCCTCCTCTACGTGTGTTCCTCCTCTACTTGTGTTCCTCCTCTACTTGTTGCTCTCTACCTCTGTCTGTGTCTCTCTTCTTTTTTCTTCTTTTTTCTCTCTGTGTTTTGCTGTGCTTTTCTTCTTTTGTGCGTGCTTTCTTCCTGTAATCTATTGAAGCCTCTTTAATCTATAGAGGAATTGAGAAACTGTTTTCCCTTTTTTTTTCTCTTAACCGATCAATTCATGGGCCACAACTGTAAAGAAAGTGCAGTACTGCACTAGCATCTTTCACATTAGTTGGCGTAAATTGTAGCTGATTATTAGCTACTTTTTGCTTTTGAAAGCATTTGAGTGGTGCGTGTGGCAGGAAGTTACTCAGCCACACATCCCACTTTCATCTTTTCTTTTCTTTTTCTTTTTTTTAATAAAGATGTGACATTGTGGCAGTAAGTTTAGGTTGCCATAAACGACCCCATCTCCTTTGTCACGTGATGTGAGTGTGGGGGTTTGTTTAATATTTTTTTTAATCTCATCCTTATATTTTTTGTTTGCACTATTTCTTCTTTTTTTATATAATTAACTTTGTTAATTTTGGCAATCATTTTTTTTTCCAATAAACTTGTACAAAATTTATATTCTTTGATAAATCTTGCTTGGACATTTTTTTTAAGTAACTATATATATATATATATATGATGGGGGCTCAAGTTAAAAAGGTTCGTCCATGGTGGTCGTCCATAATCAGACCACGTCCATAAATCTTTGTGGAGAAAGAAACCTAGGGAAAGCATCACATGTGGGAATACAGATCGTTTTTAGGTAGCAAAGTCATCCAATTCCAAGATAGTTGTCCATGACCCAAGGGCATGGAAGACCGAAAGACACTTAGTGAATTCTACAAGAACTTCTCAAAAGGCTCCATAAAATTAGACCATGATGCACTACTCCTAAAATGTGGAGAGGATTCCCTGTAATCCTTTCCACGTACTACATTTTCTCCATTAACCACACACATCACCCATGATGGTGGTGGATCCGAACAAGTAGACCAACTTCTAACTCTTTATAAAAGGAGTAAGTCCCATTCACCCAAGATAAGTTCTACCATTCACTATTTTCCATCCTTGTGTTTTAGAGAGAAAACTGACTTAACTATCGAAAGGTTCTTGGCCGGGTTACACCGATCACCCTTGACAGTACTTTCTTTCCTTTCAGGACCTACAGCCATCAACATAGCCTGAAGCATTCCAGCCTACTGATTTTCATGCATCATCAATATATATATATATATATTGAATTGTTTTTTAAAAAGATAATTACAGCATGCTGCTAACCCTGCAGCTCGAATCCTTTCCCCCCTAGACCCCCAAGCACTTTGTACATGGGGAGGTGCCAATTCAGCTATAAGGCCTTTGGCATATATTGAAAATTTAATATCTCAGCAATTGTTATATGTTTATATTTATGGGTAAGACTCATTCAAACCACAACCTCTACTTCTCGTCATCTGTGGGCCCTGCCTCTCTTGCATTAACTGTGTTACAAAGCAATAAAGCCCCAACCTTGCTAAGCCTGTCTCCTCTTGGTTTGGTTTTTCTCTCCTTCACGCATTTCCTGGTACTTTTGCTTCGTCTAAAATTCTTTTGGCTCTTTTCTTCTTCATGCGTTTCCAGTTGCAGTTGTTGTTACTTTGTTTCTTGCTACGTTTGTCATTTCCTTTGGTTTCACTTTTCTCTCCTTCATGCAATTCTTGTTGATGATACTTTTTGTTATTCCTTGTTTCTTTCCATCATGTTTCTTCAAATTTGGTTTACCTCCTATAATTTTATACAAGGATTTCGGTCTTTGCGGGCCAAATAATCTTTATTGGATCAGGGACTATATGTTATTTATACAAAGTTTTCCTAACAAACTAGTGAATGGCTGAGGTTATTCAACAATATGTAATTTAATAGCAATGGGCCTACAAGTAAATATAGGTCCATTGATTGAAAAATAAAGCATCAATGAACATAGATATGGTTTGAATGTATGTCACTTTTTTTCTTTAACATAAATTTTGAGTGTTTGGCTCCAAAAAAATTTCAAATTTTAAAGTTCATATTTTACTTACGTTTGTTATACCATTAAGATGTATGTCAATTTAAAGATCATATTTTACTTACTTTTTTCATATCCAATATTCTTGTCTCTAGTTCTTCTAATCTTGTCTATCATCGTTTTGCAAACATACAAAAATATATAAAGATAGTTGTCGAAAAATATAGTCATGATAGTTCTAAAATTTTTTTACAATCAAGTTATAGTAAGGTTCTACTTCTACAACCTTACTATAGCAGGTTGTAATTTTAAATTAATTTCTTCTCTTTTTTTTTTTTTTTTGTGTTTATTCTCTCTCTCTCTCTCTCTCATTATTGGTATTTTTTTCTACAAAGTCACGGAGCAGAGAGATCAGCATGTTTTCTCAGGTTTATGTTTATGTACATGTTTATATTTAAGTTTCTTTTAGAATAATCATCAACCCAAACTAGAGTGAGATAAATTACCATACTTAAAATCATATTTGAGTATCATTTGAGAATATTTTCTTTTATTTCTATATGCAATATTTTAGTAAGGACAACATTTTCTTTTAGTTTAATTTAATTCTATTTTATGTACACTTATTATTTGAAAAAAGGTTATAATCCACGCCACATGTTGGTATGGTTAAATTAACAAACTAATTCACAAAACGTCAATCAAAAATTCCCAATTTGATAAATAAGTTGGCCTAGTTTTAGTTGAAGTTTGAGACCACTAATTTTTAAGTTGGCCACGTGTGTGTGAATGCTGCAACTCCTATAGGTTTTTTTAGGTTTGTTTATACGCGCTTATAAAATGTTGTGAAGAAAAAAATTTATCAAGAAGAATGGAGGAGATTAATAATAAAGTTTCTTTTTCAAGATACGTAGTAATGAAACCTTACTGTCTTCTTCCCGCGGTCACGGCCAGCCTAAGTGGTTTTATCCAAACAATGTTCAGTTCCCTCCTTTTGGATTTGAAGATGGAGGATGATGCCAAACTTTTTAACACCAGTATAATAACTAACACTATTTTGACATGCCAAATTATTGGATCGCTTCTTGTTCTGAGAATCTACAAAATTTGGGGACCCAAAGTAGCTCTTCTATTGTCTGACATAATATACATCGTCATTTGTTTTCTAATTCTTAAAAGTTTTCCAGTTATGTCAGCGTTATGGATAGGGACAGTTCTTTCTGGCATCGCAATGGGGCTGACGTTTGTTGCAGCTCCAATTTTTTGCTTTGAGTCATCTCCCCATCAAGTGCGCGAAGGATTGATGACCATAGTGGGCATAACCAAATGATATTTAGTTATTAAGAAATCAAATAGTTTTGTCCCAACCCAGTTGAGAAACAAAATATACATACATTATTTTTGCTGTCTTATTAAGTTAGGGAGAGATGTAAAAAAGTAAATAACAAAATAAATTAATATAATTAAAACATATATTAAATATACGTGATTGGATCGGTTTAGGCGAATTTGTGAATTTATTGACTAGAACCCCCAACCAAGGTTTTCAGACCCGGACCGTTCATTGAACCGTAAAAGGGAGAGGTTCAAGGTTTTTGCGGTCGAACTGAGGTCGAACCGGGGTCAAACCGTGATGACGTCATAATTAATTTAATAATTAATTAAAGCCTAAATATAGATATTAAATTTATAAAACTAGCAAAATTGACTAATATATCTATATATGTGAGGGAAATTTAATGATTTTCAAGCATATATTTAATAATTAAATAAGAAAGTTAATAAAATAAAATAATAACCATGAAAACATTAAAATTTATGATTAATTTTTGAAGTAAAGTTGAATATCTTTGAATGATTTTAATTATAATTTTTTTTATTTCTTGTAAGAGATTGATAATTTAATTAAGTAGAATAAAATTGTGTTAATTTGTTTTTATAAAAAAAAAAAAAAAAAAAAAAAATTGCTAAGGGGTTGGACCTCACGGTTCATAAGATATTTTTTTACAAAATATTTCAAAATGTACTGCATATTGCGCAGTTTAGTTATAATAATAATATTATTAAAATATATATATATATATATTGCCGTAGTAGGAGCAACATCTTAGTTGTCCATATTCATCCCATATTTAAAGCAGAACTGAAGGGTAATATTAAAAATTTTCTATTACTTCAATGAAAGAGAATTTTCTAATGCTAAAATAGGAAAAATATAATTGTTCAATGTATTAAAAACGTACTAAAGATGGTCCATTGTCATTTGCCAAAGAAGGTTGCCAAATGGATAAATAGATAGCTATATAGAAACCTTCAATAAGGTCTGACAACGGCTTTCAATTTGCCAAATTCTAGTGTGACCATGGCTTTTAGTTAGCCAAATTCTAGTCAAAAAATTAGAATGGTGTAATCAAGGGGAAGAGTAGTTTGGGTTACTTTCTTTTAGTATTTGCTTTTTATTAAACTTCAGCAGAAGTAAAACAAAAGGGGCACTAGACTTGCTTGGTAAAGAGTTTAAAGCAGTATTAGTTCTCTCAAGAATGCTTCACTCAGAGATTATTCCTGGCTTAGAGCATCATCCAAATTGCAGCAGAAGTAGATCTAACTTTTGCTTTGGAAATGAAATGGTACTGCTAGAATCATCATATATCTGGACGTACTTACCCAAAGATCACATCTGTCGGTGCCTTTGGTATCGGGTAAACTATCCAGTAAGAGATTTATACTGCTAATGAAAAATCAGGCAGCCATAATACACATCTAAACTTCTCTGGTCTAGTTGCAATTTTGATGACAATTTCACACGTGAAAAGTAGAACTCAGTAGTACTGTAGTAGCAGTATCCTAATAATTGCAGTGAAGGGGAAAAAAAACCATACAGATGTCATTTATCTAAGAAATATCAATCAAGTTTCTCCAAAAAAAAAAAAAAGAAAAGAAATATCAATCAGTGAATGTACTAATACTAATTAATAAATGATATCACAACTTCAATAGTCCAAAACAGCAGTTGACAGGGTTAGGATTTGACCTAATATGTATGAATCAAAAGCACAAAATTTCCATATGGAGCTGACATGAGAACCAGCTCCATCAAAACCTGAATCCAATTCAGTCTTCTTTTTAGCTGGTTGTGAGGGGGTGGGGGTAGGGGGTGGGGTTCCTTTCTCCTAATGAATGGTAGCAAAGATTGTTAGTTCAATTGAGTAAATATATTCAGTCAGGAAGTATTTGCTCATTATCTGCATCTCATTCTGTCTCAACTTTAGGCTTTGGAGCTTGGCCTGCACCAGGGGCCTGCTTCTTCTTAATCCCACTCACAATGTCATCAATTCTCAAAAGCATGCAAGCAGCTTCTATGGCTGTTTTGAAGGTCTGTTCCTTCACATCGTAGGCGTCCCAGATCTGAAAAATCAACAAGTGAGTAACAGCATCTCCGACATTAAAAATTTCGAGACTATAAAAAAAATAAAAAAAAATAAAAAAAAGAACCCTAAGAGTTAATTGTACAAACCGGGTATATATAGGAGATATCCAAGTGTTTAGGGAATGGTACTGCATAAGGGAGGGGGAGGTGAGAAGGATGCATTGTTATTATTAACATATGCTACATAATTCCTAACACATGAATATAAATGGGGGGTAATTGTCTGTATAAATTGAGAAATACATGGAGAAATTTGTAATGATGGCATAACTACTTCAATTAAAGAACATGAAAAGGATAAGGTAATGAATATAAAATTACCTTTCACTCTTTCATATCACAGATGACACCAGTGTTCCCATCAATGCCTGTCCATGCATTCTCCCCATTTGCATGCTATAATAATTTTTGTCATATAAAGAACGGGTTAGTCAACATCTAGAAATGATAGTATCAAGTATCAACAGAATATATACATCCACATAAGAGAAAGATTCTTACCTTTCCTTGCAGGGCAGTCATCGTCCTAATCACATTGACCCCACAATTCTGTGCCAAAGTTCGTGGAATAGCCTCAAAAGCAACAGCAGCAGCTTCATAAGGCCACTATTTTACAATCAAGCATATAGATAAGAATATAAACATCGTTTCAGAATCATGTAATACCGCAGCCCATGTTCCAAGTGTTTTAAATTCAAAAAAATATTTACCCAAGAAAGAGAAAACTATAGCAATCTAGAGTTTTACCTTCTCTATCCCTTCAATAGATGAATTTTTCTGTTTCAATGCAGCCGATACGGTTAACTCTGCAGCACCACCACCAGGAACAAGTTTTGGGTTCTTGATTATGTTTCTTGCAACAGCCATAGCATCCTGTAAAGAAACATGAATATAAATAATAAATAAGACAAGCTTAAAACACATTTCATAAATATATTTGGAAATCAAATCTTAGACATACTTGTAAATTTCTTTCAACTTCATTTAGGAGATCCTTACTAGCACCCCTTAAGAGCACAGTACATGCTCTTGGATCTTTGCAGTCAACAATATATGCAAAAAACTCATCCCCAATTTTCTTAACCTCAAGTAGCCCAGCGCCAGTACCAACATCAGATTCTTGCAATTCATCTGGTCTGTTAACAATAACAGCTCCACATGCCCTGGCAATTCTGTTATTATCTGTCTTCCTCAACCTCCTGATTGCACTGACACCAGCCTTGCTCAGATAGTGGCAGGCCAAATCGCTGAGTCCCTTCTCTGTTATTACCAAATCTGGTTTAAACTTCAGTATCTGCATGCAAAGGCTCTCAATGTATTCTTCTTCCATTTTCAACAGGATGCTCCAATCTTCTTCTTTGACTAACTCAGCATTTGTTCGGTTCTCACCTTTCTTGTACTCAAGGGGACAATCAAGAAGTATAATACGTGGGTTGACAATCTTTCTTCTCATTTTGCCAGGGACAATTACATCCTTATTAATCATAACTCCCTTAAGAACCTTTGAATCTTCCAACTGGCCACCTGGAACCTTCTCAACCTTTATGTACTTCTTAATATCCACCTCTCACAAACCTTGGCCAAGGTCCACACCAACAGTTGTTCTTGCATCAAGTGCTAAATCCTGAAATTTAGAGAGAAAAACGTATATGTACTTAACATACCAAAGAAAATAATAACAAGGTTTTCTAGTGTGTAAGGCTCCTAGCAATTGGTCCTCCCACACCACCCCCCAACACACACACACACACACAAGGAAAAGCCACAGAAAGATTTCAACTATAACTGTTCCTAAGTGTGCTCATGTAATGAGGAATTTATGATGGAACCTTAGCAGATACACACATACACACACAAAAGATGCTAATCACAACAAAAAGTAGCGTTGCCATTTTCCTTTGAAACCTGGGGCAATTTTATAAAGAACTAACTAAAAGACTTTAGGCCACGGTTTCTTGAACATTAGTAAGACTGCTCATAACCTGAAATTCTTATAGAAGAGTTTTCTTGGATTACCAATTCTCTCAAAAGCTTAAGCTATTAGAAGATGGTAAATTTAATCATTTTCCCACAACTACTGTGGAGGAAACAAGGATCAAACTTAGGACTTCTTACTCTGATACTATGTTAAATTACCGATTGTTCCAAAAACTTAAGCTATTAGAAAATGGTAAATCAGTTAACCACATAATTTTAACAAGTTTAAATCAAGAAGTGAAGTTTGGGTCGTTGGAAAATGCCAAGGCCTTGGATCAGGTAGAAAAAGGGTGGAGCTGGTTTTTGCTACATTTGAGGTCCAAATCATACCAAGCAAGAGAAAAATAATAATAATAATAAAAATTCAGTAATGCCATGCATAAACTGATGTATAAACATGAGGTCCAACTCCTAGATTTAAATCAAAGGATGAGCAACAATTAGAGGTATTTCCTTGGCCCTTGAGAAGCTTGCCTCTATAAGCTTCATAGGTAAATTCAACAGCCTAACCATATTTTTAGTTATAGAAGTTGCAAATATCTTAAGGAAATAATAAAAATCTGTTTTAACAAAGCCTTCATAAAACTATTAATATGAAGAAAATACTTACAGCAATTAAATCGCCAAATTGACTAGTGAACTTTGTTCCTATACAGCTCTTAATTAGCCCCAACATCATTGCACCTGTAATATTTCATAAAATCAATTGCATAACACATAGGAAGCTAACATTACAAGCAACGACTTTCATAAAGATATCCCCCAAACTAGGTGCTATCTTTTCACATTGAACATTTGTGCTCAAGAAAAGATATACTTTAATAGGCTAAAAAAGGACAATGTCAAGGTACCTGGTAGCTGTGTCCTAGTTTTGCATGGCCAACATACCCAGAACCTTAATTTCAATGCCAAGGTCCCTTTTAGGAATCTAACATGGGTGAAACCCAAGGCCTTTGTTGAAGAATTTATTTTTTAAATAAGTAATCAAGTTTATTATTTCAAAAAAAATTGTCAAAGTATACAGGAAGTATACCGGATGAATAATACAACTAAATTATGAGTTCAAAAGTCCATAAAATCTAAGAAATAGAAGAAATATATGTCCCCAAAGCCATCATCCACTCAGACAACATTTTGAGAAGGTTTATTTCCAAGTTGAACCTAGTCCATTCACAACCCACAAAGGTTCTAGCGTTTCTTTCACACCACATCAGACAATGAGGAACAGCCTGTCATATTGCACTGTTTCTATGTCTCCCAAATTGGCCTTGCCAAAAAGATTGTAATTCCAAGACCACCTTGATAACTAGAATAATATAAACACATGCGTGCAAGCGCACACATGTTTGACCTCAAGGTGGAGTTAGCATCCTCCACAAGTTGTAGAGGGACATAGATATGAACATAGATATACGTATCAAGACCATAAACAAAACATAAATCCTAGGATTTATAGATACTGAACCCAAATAATTGCAGCCATAGCTAGGAAAGGATCATATCTTCAACTAATCATCTGCAATAGCAATTTTCTGGTCTTATTCCCCTTATACTAGCTTTAGTTGCAAGACCAAAATATTGACTAGCTTTGCCTAGTAAAACAAGACAAATGATCCATAATGCACCCCATATTTTTCCCCTTTTTTGGTGGGAAAGGACTCTACAATCTACATCTGAAATTTTGAATTTGCAACTTTTTTTTTTTTTTTTTAGAGTTTCAACTTATGACGTTTGCTCCCTGATGATAGCTCTTCATCATCAAACCAAAATACCAATCAGCTTTCGGTGTAGACAAAGATTAAACTCTAGATCTCTTATTCAACCATCAGAGACTTTACTAATTAAGCTAACTAAAATCCACGAATTTGCAACTTATATAAAGAAACATGCATTTTGAAAACATTGTAGGACCATAATGAAAAACGTAAAGAATACCGGTCTGAAAACACAAGAGGCTAAGTTTGAAAAGAAACATCTAGAAAATGTACACTAAGTGCCCTTACATAATTAAAACCAGGTATATAAATTTAGAGGGATTTAACCAAAAAAAGAAATCACTGGTTAGAGTGACATCAGAGTGTACCTTCATCATCTACTCATTGGAAAAAAATAAATTCAAAATTCAAAAGAATATGCAATTTAGCGTTTGTTAAGGCATCAAAGAATTGACATTCTTTTCTAAGATTAAGAAGAGAAAAGCTCCAGTGCATCAAATGCATACACAAGCTATCCTTAAGAATTTACGCAAAGAATTAACATTTTCATACTTTGTCTGAAGATTTGAATTTTAATATAGAGAACGACAAATGAAGATATAAGTTATCATCATATTCTGTGATTATGAAATCAAGAAGCTCAATTAGATAATGTTGAATATAACACTTTCATAACTCATTCACATTTTGAAATAAACATTTAAAAGTGATATACAACAACAACAAAACCGTAGTCCCAAAATTTGGGATCAGCTATGGATCCTCGACAAATTATATTGGGTCGGCCGCATGAATTTAAAAATTTATTTTTCCTTCATTCTACTCTATTTAAATTCATGCTCTCTGTTACTACACTAATTGACATGCCCTTTTTAATTAATTCTACTAAAGTTATTTTTGGCCTTCCTCCACCTTTTTTTGCTCCCTCGACCTGAATTAACTCACTTTTTTTTTTTAATTATTATTATTTTCTTTTTAATGGTTCATTACCCACTCGCTCTTCTCTAAACATGGCAAAACCATCTCAAGGACTCTCTAAACTTTTAAAACGAATATAAAAATATAAAGTATTCAACACTATCAATTCTTTGTTATGACCATTATAAGTATGGACAAAACATTGTTGGCACACTTCTTGATGGCTCCAGCTTATAGGAAAATTGGCAATTCTAATTCAATGATTAGCTTTGACATACCTATGTAAATATACAGAAATTTAAGAAATTAGTTATAAATAGATTAGTACTGAACTTACGATCCTTCAAGTCAATGGACATTGCAATTTTGTCAAGCACAGCAATAGCATCCTCCAAAGCTTTGTTGTAGGTTAAAACCCAAGAAAATGTTTGCATATAGCAGAAGCAAAGTTACGATTCATAATGGAAAGAGAAAAGAGAGGGGAAAAAGCTATGTACAAGAACTTTTAACACTACCTCGGCAAATGATTGTGGGATGATAATCCTTGTCAATGAAGGCTTTGGCAACATGGAGCATCTCACCAGCTTCAACAAATTTTAATTTCAAAAATAAACAAAGGAGATTCATTATAAATACACAACACTACAAATATAATGTCACCTCCAGCATTAAGAATAAGTAGAAATTCTCTACAAGTAAAAATCATGTACTAAAACTCTCACTTGAGAGTCATAAACCAACTTGTGAAGCTAAAACTGTGAAATAATCACATCTTTTATTTATCCATTGATATTAGATTCAGAAAGATTAACGAATATGATATTTTCTGTTCCAAGTTAAAACCTTACCAAGGACAATGACAGATGTTGTCCCATCTCCTACTTCTTCGTCTTGGGTGCGGCTAAGTTCAATCATTGACTATCACCACCAATCAAAAAGAAACATATATTAGAATCACAAGTCAATAAGTTCTAACTCAAATGGCACCTCCTACCCTTGTAAGAGCAAGGTAGAGGATGAGGTTGTGGGTTCAAGACCCATTGGGTACTAACTACCAATCAAAAAGACATTTTAGAATCACAAAGGAAAAAAAAATTAAATAAAAGGACTAAATAGTAATAGAATATGACATAAGGTTGAATATATAATTCAGCTCAAATTAGAAATTTTAGGCAAAAGCCAAACTGCAAGCAAAAGAATAAAGAAGAATGTAATTTGTGAAATATCACACAGTACATTAAGATCCAGTAAAAAGGAGAACTAGATCATGCCTTTGCTGCTGGGTGTGCAAGATCCAATTCACGTAGAATAGCATTTCCGTCATTAGTGACTACAATTCCTGTAAAAAATGAGCTAAATTTACCTCAGTATTCTAATATGAAAAATATCAAAGAAAACATAAGCAATGATGCTTTACTATTTTTTAACACTACAAGACAGCCAACCCCAGCCCCAAAACTCCTTTTTTTTTTTATCCCCTTTTAATTTTGTGAGGTCCTGAAGAGGTTACAAAACACAATAACGAAGCTAGATCTTCCAAAAACATGGGAAAAAAATATATATACATACATACATACATACATATACACACACACACACATACTCTTTGATTATGATGTTGCAATAGCTATAACACATATGCTGTCCCTAACACCGGGACAGCATATATGTTATTGCTATTGCAACATCATAATCAAAGAATATATACATCTGTCAGCATATGGAACGACCCATGGGTACCAGGGATCCAAGGCTTCATCCCTAAGCCCAAATCCGAGCTCACAGCCCAATCCCCTCTCATTGTAGCTCAACTCATTAGCCATGATTGCCACGATTGGAATACCAGGATTGTTCAAGCAAACTTTGAACCTGTGTCAGCCCAAGCAATTCTCTCAATCCCTTTGCCTGTTCGAGTCAAGCCAGACAAGCTCATTTTAGTCCCCTAATCCCAAGGGGAATTTCTCTGTACACAGCTTATGAGTAAGTTACTGACCAATCAAGCAGATCCACAAATGCAGAAGTACACTGGAAAAGGCTATGGAAACTCAAGAGCACCTGAAAGGGTAGAAATTGTCAACGCACTCCCAACCAAAGACAACATGCCTAAAAGGGTAGAATGTATCGACCCAACTTGTGTCCTGTGCAGCCAAGAAGAAGAATCATTCTGTCACCTATTCCTCCACTGCCTGTGGCAAAAGCAATATGGTATGGTAGCGGTTGGGAATTCAAATTGGACTGACATCAGAACCTGTGGAGGCATAGCCAATATTGTTCTGAAACACCACACCCAACCCCCCCCCCCCCCCCCCCCCCAAAAAAAAAAAAAAAAACTCCTTTAACCAAGGAAGATCTTTGGCTTGTATGCCTAAATATGGCCTACATCCTGGATGAAATATGGTACTGCAGAAATCAAGCTTTATTCCAAAGTGAACAAATTGATATCCAGAAGTCTATATCTCAGGGCCAACACAAGTTCATCAAATACTCCACAGCATTTGCCCCAAAGCCCACCCCTCCACCCAATCAATTGCAGTACCTGTGAAAACCTCCTCCACCTGGACACATCAAGATCAATGTAGATGCAGCCATTGCAGAATCCCACTCAGCTTTAGCAGCCATAGCTAGGGACTGCAGAGGTACAGTTATAAAGATATTGCCAAAAACATTTAGAAAGAGCTCCCCTATCTTGGCAGAAACTCATGCAGTACTATTGGGAGTCGAACTTGCTCAAGAGAAAGGATGGAGCTATATTATCATTGAGAATGATGCCAAGAACTGTCTCAATCCACTAGTTTCAGTGGACATTTCCCCGGATTGGTCCATTAGTAATGTGATCAAAGGTGTTAAGTTTAAATACTTTATTTTTAATTGTTGCTTTTGCTGGGTCAAAAGGGACTGCAATGCAGCAGCAAAGCTCTCTCTTAGATTCCTTTAGTCTTTCTGTTTTGATAAGGACAATCTACCAAGAGCTTTAGACCCTATCTGCAAGGTAGATTGCCCATTTGTTCCTCTTTTTTGAATGAATATTGCAGCTTATCAAAAACAATATGCTGTCCCTAACAGCAAGGCATGCTTAAATTACAAGAGCACATTAAGCAACAATTTCATCTAATTACATAAAATTCCATAATCTAAATATGTACATAACATATGCTACTCTAAAATGAACAAGAAGATTACCTCCACCAGCATCAAGTAGCATCTTCAACATAGATCATGGGCCTAAGGTTGTGCGGACTATGTCAGCAACAGCCTGTCAAGTATGAATGCAACATTGATTAAGCAATGCAATTTTAAGGCCAAATGTTAACCTAATTAGTTTAAGAAAATTCCGCAGATTAATTTTTGAAAAAAAAAATGGACTATCACAAAAATGAAATTTATATATTGTCTCACTTATCAGAAAAAAATAATTACTACATGACATTCACAATGAACTAAAGAGGCATATGCTAATACCAAAGTAGCCATGCAGGAAAAACAATTTATATATGCAATTATATATGATTTTCAATAATGGATGGATGCAACCAAACTTGTGGGCTATGATTTTTTCATTGGTATTTAGATCTTGCTTTTCTTGGGGAGGGCGGTGTTCTGATGTAGTTAGAGGACATGATGAATTATGGAAGACTATTAGAGGAGTTTATGGAAGTTTTCAGATATTATTGGGTTAGAGGTAGGCTTTGGAATCGAAATTCCATTCTGGCATGATCATTTGTGCAGTGACATTTCACGAAAGGATGCCTATCCTTAACTTTTTCACATTGTGAGGGATAGGGATGTGATGGAGGGATAGAGGTGTGAGGCGGGCATAGCATGTGGACTGGTCAAATGGTAGTTTTCTTAGCAAATTTGTTAACACAATTCAAAACTGAGAATTAGAACACTTAGTTTTCTCAATGAATTATATATTACCAACATTCTTCCATAGGATAAGGTCAATATGATATGCTCAAAGACATGGTTATAAGGACAAAATATATTATAAGGCCTTAAGGTTGGGAGGAAGAGTTTTTCCTTAGAAAAGTATATGGAAATTCAGAGTTCTACCAATAGAAGCATTTTCACTACAGCAGCTACATGAGGAAGGTTCTTATCATTGAACTTGAATTACAGATAAATGTTATATGTGTAAATCAAAGGGGAGAAACTGGATCATTTATTCCTTCATTGTGACTTGTGAGATGTCTAGGGAAATGTGGTCCCTTGCCTTTTTTTTGTTTGGGGTTTATGTGGGTCATGCAAAGGTGGTGGTTGAGCTCTTTGCATTTTGTAAGGAGCATTTCCATAAACAAAAGAGTGTTTTTTTTTTTAAAAGTAATAATAATTTTATTGAACGAGACTACTTCATAACATAGTGGTTAGACTTGGAAGGAAATTCCTTTGTCAAAAATCGTGTTTTTGGAAGGACTGTGCACACTTTCAAGGGGATTGTGCTATAAATACTAAGGCTGACACTTTTGTTGTTAAGGTCTCACTATAAATGGGTGTCAATCCCTAGTTCATTCTCTTCTTTGAACTTGTAGAAGTTCATAGATATTTTAAATTGGACAAAGTTTGCCTCCAAACCAATTTAGATGAAAATTCATTTATCCCACTACATGGCAACTCAAAAGACCATCCACATACTTTTTGTCACATGCCTATTTGATGAGTCAAGTGACTTGTTTAAGTAATTTAATATCATGTGAAATATTATATTAGGGTGCTTCTCTTGTGTATTAGAATTACACCCTTATTACTTTTTTTTTTTTAAGGTACTAGGTAGGATTACACCCTTATTGTTCTTTTTTTATAATGAATATGTGGCATTTAATTTATTAGTCAAACTAAGGATCCTAATCCTATTTAGAAAGACAAGTATATGCCATTACACTCAAGAAAAATTAGAGATTGATTCATGAGAACTGGTTATTATGGTCTAGGGAAGGCATGGGTGCCAAGTCTAATTCTTCTTGTCGCTGTTCCCTTTTTATTATTCTTTCCCTCTTTCCTGTTACTGTTCATATGTAAAGTTCACACTTCACAGCCCCTAGATCAATTCAAATTTACAGTCTCCTTTCTCCTCTTTAATCCCAAATCAAAAAATTATCCTTATTCTAATAAGAATCCAAAACCCTATACATTTTCCCTAATCAAAACAAGCCTTAAAGCTCTGCTATTTGCTGCTTAGTGCTTACTAGGGAATCTCACGAACAGTCTTGCTTTCAAGAATTGCTCTCTTGGCCTTTTTAATCCAATCTTTTCCTAACTACAAAAAATTAATCCGCGACACCAAAGCCCATAAACCACAAAATTTCCAAAATCTCTACCACCATATATGCATAAATAGGCAGATTATCATAACTGCCCTGTATCAGAACACCATAGAAAATGTATAAATCATCTTCAAGGGTGAAAATGTATAAATCATCTTCAAGGGTTTCAATTATTCATCCAAAAGCATACAAAGTAAGATACTAGACCTAATTTTCCAGATACTTATGGAGGTTTGCACCTCATATTTCATGGGTAAAGAATTATAACTAAACTGGCATATATATAGAACATTTTATCATAAGGATTCAAGTCATTCAACACATAACCTGAATGAACAGGCATCATACCTTTGATGCTTGAATATTGGCATGTTGCACCTTACTTCCCGACTCACGTTTCAAAGAATCTTCTGCACAATCCAAATAGAACAAAAAAATTAATAAAATTATGATGACAGGTCTTCCAAATAACTAAAACCCATCCACCAAATAGTAAACATCAAGAGACCATAAGGCATAAGCTCTTCACATACTGAATCTAAGAAATATACATGTACAACAAAACTTCAAAAAATAAATTCATTTGTTTTTATTTTTATAAGTAATAGAAATCTTATTGGCAAAATGAGACACACTAATACGCAGGAAGTGGACAAAAGAGTACCATACAATCATGATAAATAATAAGGTAGAAGATTAAGCACTATCAAGAGCAGACCAATAACACAGCTTTCTCAAAAACAAAATTTAAGCAACAAAACAGCATGTAGTTAAAATCCAAGGACAAGCTTGATGAACAAGCCGATTGCTAAAGTGTCAAACTTTAACAGGTGGGTCAGCTCAAATATGTTTATGACCAGTTTCAAGGTGAATTGCTAAATGAGCCAAACTTTAACAACACGGCTGAGCTCAGTTATGGATGTGACCAGCTATAGTTTAACATTACTCTTAAAAAAAATATAAATAAAAATTGCAAATAAAAGATATCAACATAGAGTATGAAGTTATTGAGATAGTGGCCATAAAAGAAGAATTAACCATACAATCACTTATGGATGACATTCACATAGCAGATGGCAAAACCAAATAAGATTTTGAACCAGGTCGCTTCATTCAATTCTAGGACTTAGGCAAGTCTTATAATTCAAGTAGTAGAATGTGGTTTAATTACATTTTCTCATCTCTCCCTTATCTCTCATCTGATAATCATGAATCACATTCCGAAAATGGTGGGTCCTTTCATTGGCCAACAAGATTAGTCTTAATGGTCTAGACAAGTATTATTAATTAGTTTTCAAGCCAAGCATAGGTTGATTGTTTAATTGTACAAGATACCACCCAAAAAAAAATATATATATATATATATATATATATATATTTAGGGAAATTAAGCTAATACAAGCTTTGATTATTTTCGAAAAACTGGAGTGTAAATAAACCTAAGCACACCAACCTAATTAAGGCTACTTGAAGTTGGATAAAAACTCAAACTATAATACTTAGGTTCAAAACCCACTAATTTGTTTAGCATTGAAGACAACCAAAACCCAACAAAGGGTTCTACATTTTCTAAGACAAAAGACCATACCACAAACTTTGTTTGAATAAACTAGTGGCCTAAAGCTTCTGACTAAATTGAGTACAAAAATATAAACTTTTGATGCCAAATTCAACTCATCTAAGCCGTAATCCAAATTTAAGTGGTTTCGAGTTTCGACTTTAATTATCTTCATCAACTAATAAGCGTCAACCACATGTATTCTTTTCTACCATTCGACAACAATAACAAAAAGCCTTAGCCCCTACACTATGGGGTCGGTTATGAATCCTCCACAGACTAATCAGAGTCGTTCACATGTATTCTTGTTTAATGTACATATTCTCCGACAGACATTTCTTTTTTAAGATTAAAAACACAAACAACAGCGTCACATTTAAAACAAAAAAAAAAAAAAAACAAAACAAAACCAAAAAAGAAAAATATGAAATTTAAAAATAACAATAACATAGGAAAAAGAGAAAATGTGAGAACGAAACTTACGTAGTACGAGAAGTGGGGATTGCAACATGATTTTGGGGTTTTGTTGAGTTTTTTTTTTTTTTTGTTGAAACTTGAAAGAGTCAGTGAACACTGAAACGCAGGTACAGAGTTCAGAGGCTTTGCGAGGGAAAGTGGTTATGAAAAATGAAACCCTTGCTCGGAAACAAAAGGCGTTCAATTTTTTCAAGAAAGGGCTGAAATTACAAAAAAAACTCCCCCGTTCGGCTTGGTCTATTTATTGTGATCTTTCCACTTCTTTTATGGGCAAAACGGTCAAAAGGGCCCAGTTGTTTAAAGGTTGGATTTGGGAACCCAAAAAAAAGAGGCTAATTAAATATTTAACACCGAAACTTGTTAAATTTTTAATTAGCCTAGGTGTTAAATTTTTAATTAGCTAATTAAAAATTTAACACCTAAACTTGTTTTCTTAAAAAAAAAAAAAAAAAAAAAAAACCTAAACTTGTTTTTCCTTTAAAAATAAATAATAATAATTGTCTGTTTAGCTAGTTTATTTTTTGCTAACTTATTTTACTATCCAATTCATTTTTGCTAGTATTCATGGGTTTCACTGCACTTTTTAGTACTATTCATAGATCTTACTATACTATTTCAACTATCCAATTCATTTTTGCTAGTATTCATGGGTCTCACTGTACTTTTTAGTACTATTCATAAATCCCATTATACTATTTCAACTAGCATTTACCTTTATCTACAGTACTTTTAGCAAAAAGTTTTTAGTTTCAGCAAAATAAGCGGATCTCAAATAAACCCTAAATAAATAAATAAAAAACCCTAAACGTGTTTAAATTTTCTGTTTCTTTGTTCCAAATTCATTCCAGTTCTAACATTTACCCATTTATCTTAATAAATGTCAGGTTGAAAATTGAATTAAATTTTTTTTTTGAGAAAAATTGAATTTAATTAGTGTAATGCTAGAGATACAAAAAAATTTTACAATTTTTTTTTTCTAACTGTTGATGCGGTAAATGGTTATTAGTAAATGAAAAAGTGATACTGATGGTGGACCTAGATTAAAACCAATAAGAAGTTAGACACATCAACTGTTTATAAAAATGTTATAAAATAGTTTGTGACTGTAGCATTACTCATCTAATTAAGTTAGAATAAACATAAAATGGGCAAGTTAATAGGTGTTCTTAAAGCATTTGTTAATGAAAAAGTTCTTATAGTACTTTTATGGAAATATATAATAAAAAAATTAGCTGCTTTTTTCCTTATTAATAAAAATTTTCTAAAAGTATTTCTTAAACAAATGACCTTAGGTGTATCCATTAACAAAATCCAACATAAAATTAAGGATTCATTATAGAAACTTTTCAAAATAATTTCATAATTTTCATTAGCTACTTCTACGTGGTGTGAAAAAATTATACTATTGTATCCATGAGAGGGAAAGGAACGAACAAGATGCAATGACCAGTAAGATCATGACCATGAAAGCCATCTTGGAAGAAGCAAGCTCCATATGGCTAGATTTCATTTTATTCATAATTCACTTTGACTACATGGTCAAAGTGTTTAACATTTCGCGTTGAAATGAAAATTTAAGAGTGTTTAACACACACAATGACACAAACACATCTTCTTGCTATGCACTGCGCGAATTTGCTTGTTTTCTTACATTCAACATTACAGGGCGCGGTACAGTCACTATCATTAGAACAAGGAGGAAAATTTGAAGCGTCGATCAGACTCTTTTAGGGCAGCCTCATAATCACACTTGCCACTACTAAAACAGGCACCAGCTGCCTTTTTACAGTCTTCAGTAGAATCACACGAAACTTTCCCATTTGCCTTTGCTTCAGCTCTTAGCACCTTGGACAATGACAAACCTGCATTCAAAATAATTTCATAATTTTCATTAGCTAGTTCTACATGGTGTGAAAAAAATATACTATTGTATTTATGAGAGGGAAAGGATCTAACAAGATGCAATGACCAGTAGGATCATAACCATGGAAGCCATCTTGGAAGAAGCAAGCTCCATATTCTCTACACGTGTGTGTATATCTCTACGCTTGTGTGGATATCCACACAAGCATAGAGAATATGGAGCTTGCTTCTTTGCTCAATAGAATAGGACCCCCTATTGGCAATATTTATATGGGAGGGCACATCCCATTTAGAAACGAGCATCCTCTATCCTTGGAAAGAAAGGGTGGTTTTAGGTAATTTGAAAAATGGTTTAAATAATTAACACCGTTAGCGGTAACTCAATCTTGAGTTTTAAGAGCCTTATCATTTAGATATTTTGAGAGCTAAAAAAGGTAGTTTAGCAAAACTTGACTTTAATGATATGTTAAGCTAGACAATAAATGCGGGATTGCATTTTTAAATTTGCAGATTTTCATGGTTCAAAAAGGCAATTTCACAATGGTTTTTTAATATTGCGCGATTTGCAAGATTAATTTTCAGCAAACTTTTCTGCTTGAAAACCTAGAATAGCCTCAAATTAAATTTAGGAATCAAAAGTGTATTTTTGCCGTATGTTTTACAACTTGAGAAACACACACACACACAGAGGGGAGAGGGAAAGGGGTTATAACACAAAAGTACACCATAACTCCACTCAAAAGCCATGGTAATTTTTAAGGGAGGATGGGACAAGTTATACTATACACAACATACTCTCTTAAGCAATGTGGGATAATTACTCATTCTTTTCTTTTTTTTAGAAACAAACAAACACACACACACACACACAGAGGGGAGAGGAAAAGGGATTCTAACACAAAGGTACATTACAACTTAAATATTAAGAATTTGATGAGAGAGAAAGAGAGAGAGAGAGATTGATTGTAAAGCTAAAGAAGAAGGTCGCGTAGGCCCATGGAACCAAGCCAAATAGGACAATCAGCTTATGACAATAAATTAGTTAGACCCAAAAAAAAAAAAAAAAAACCAATCCGCAAATGAACTAAGGTTATATTCGTTTTGGCTAAAAACATTTTTTTCCCCAAAATTTGGCTTTTTACAATCAATTGTTTGGTATGGGAAAAATAGAAATCAACCCCCCAACCCCAAAGAAAAAGGTTTTTGTGATAAGCTGATGAAAACAAGCCTAATTGAAGCAATCGCTTAACATAGTTAGTATCTTTTTTAAAATGACATACCGAAAATTGATAAATGCCTCGACATGCAAAGACATTTTTCCCATACAAAACTCATTCTCAACCATTAGGAGGTTGTCTTTGAAGGAGACTCACCAGGGTGCATTCAAGCTATTCGTTGTAATTATTAAACTTGGCTGAATCTATCCCAAAACCATCCTTTTGTTGGTCCACCTAGAGATGCTAATATGGTAGTCCAATCTTTAGCAAAATATTGCATAAGATCTGTAGTTTTTGGCTATTTTGATCTTTGCAATTGCCTTCCATGTTTTGTTAATCCTATTAGGAAAGAGGCTGGCTTAGTTGTGGTGGTTTAATTTTTTTTTTTTCTTGCAGTTGTTGGAATAAAATTTTTCATTCATATTAGACCAAAAAAAAAAGTGACCAAACAAGTTCATGATTAACCAACACTCCCAACACTATTTCCCCAAGTAGCTGCAAAATATGGCTAGATTTCATTTTATTCATAATTCACTTTAACTACATGGTCAAAGTGTTTAACACTTCGCGTTGAAGTGAAAATTTAAGAGTGTTTAACACACACAATGACACAAACACATCTTCTTGCTATGCACTGCGCGAATTTGCTTGTTTTCTTACCTTCAACATTACAGGTCGCGGTACAGTCACTATCATTAGAACAAGGAGGAAAATTTGATGCGTCGATCCGACTCTTTTAGGGCAGCCTCATAATCGCTTTTGCCACTACTAAAACAGGCACCAGCTGCCTTTTTACAGTCTTCAGTAGAATCACACGAAACTTACCCAATTGCCTTTGCTTCAGCTCTTAGCACCTTGGACAATGACAAACCTGCATTCAAAATAATTTCATAAATTTCATTAGCTTCTTCTACGTGGTGTGAAAAAAATATACTATTGTATCCCTGAGAGGGAAAGGAACTAAGAAGATGCAATGACCAGTAGGATCATGACCATGGATGCCATCTTGGAAGAAGCAAGCTCCATATTCCCTACGCTTGTGTGGATATCCACACAAGCGTAGAGAATATGGAGCTTGCTTCTTTGCTCAATAGAATAGGACCCCGTATTGGCAATATTTATATGGGAAGGCACATCCCATTTAGAAACGAGCATCCTTTATCCTTGGAATGAAAGGGTGGTTTTAGGTAATTTGAAAAATGGTTTAAATAATTTTCACCATTAGCGATAACTCAATCTTGAGTTTTAAAAGCCTTATTCTTTAGACATTTTGAGAGCTAAAAAAGGTAGTTTAGAAGAACTTTACTTTAATGATATGTTAAGCTAGACAATAAATACGGGATTGCATTTTCAAATTTGCAGATTTTCATGTTTCAAAAAAGGCAATTTCACAATGGTTTTTTAATATCGCGCGATTTGCAAGATTAATTTTCAGCAAACTTTTCTGCTTGAAAACCTGAAATAGCCTCAAATTAATTTCATAATTTGAAAGTTACCACATTTAGAAAAAAGAGTGATGTGTGTGAGTTTAAAGGAAAATGATTATTTTATGAGTTTATATGCTCATGGATAAAATGTTAAGTTCAACTTAGACATGTGTGGGTTAAGCTCTGTTGTCCAATTAATAACTTTTCATCACTTTATTTTAATTTTTGTGTCATTAAATTTGTGCACAACAATTTTTTCCTAAACAATATGTTCTTTAACCAAAACGTATATATTTAGTCTCTTATTCATAAACAGCATTTTTAATTATAAACTTTATCCCATAAAAGTATATATATTTTGTGCAAAAATATGCATAGAGTCAGAGAAAGAAAGAAATATAGTTTTGTTTGATGTGCATGGAGATTATAATGCTTCTTCTATTTAAAATAGATCATTGTATTATAGGAGGAAAACATCCATGGGTCTCAAAGAACCATTAATTTTGTGAGAGGGTGAAATCTATCTTAAGAAAATTGTGTCAAACAGAAGTCTTTATAAGTTTTGCATCATCCTTTCAGTCTATGAGTTACTTAATAATTTTTATTGATTTCTTCTATTTATTGTTATTGCTTATTTAATTTGTTGTGTTATTTTTTATGATGATTTGGGAGAAAATGGGCTTTTGCAAGAGACCCTCTAAGTCTAATCTACCCAATGAACCTAAGCCTTCCAAGCTCCTACTCCAACAAAGCTTCTTGGAACCGTGTCTTGTCTGGCTTTCCGGATCCTGCAATACGCCCGATTGCATCCACCAAAGCCTGGCTTCTTCCAATGCTTCCCAGTAGCACCAAAACCTCACTTGACACTCTGAAAGGGTGTGGTAAGTGTTTGGATTATCAACTTCTCAATGGTATGAAAATGGAGAGGTAGGAGTTGAGGAAAATCCACAAGCAATTGTGTAGAGAAATGTGGGTATAACAATTGAGAGGTTGATAGCCCAAACACTTACCACACCCTTTCAGAGTGTCAAGTGAGGTGTTGGTGCTGCTGGGAAGTATTGGAAGATGCCGAGCTTTGGCAGATGCAATCGGGTGCATTACGAGATTCGGAGAGCTAGACAAGACACGGTTTCGAAAAGCTTTGTTGGAGTAGGAGCTTGGAAGGCTTAGGTGCATTGGGTAGATTAGGCTTGGAGGGTCTCTTGCAAAAGCCCATTTCCTCCCAAATCATCATAAAAAATAACACAACAGATTAAATAGGCAATAACAATAAATAGAAGAAATCTATAAAAATTATTGAGTAACTCATAGACTGAAAGGATGATGCAAAACTTATAAAGACTTCTGTTTGGCACAATTTTCTTAAGATAGATTTCACCCTTTCACAAAATTAATAGTTCTTTGAGACCCATGGATGTTTTCCTCCTATAATACAATGATCTATTATAAGTAGAAGAAGCATTATAATCTCCATGCACATCAAACAAAATTGTATTTCTTTCTTTCTCTTTGACTTTATGCACAAAATATATATACTTTTATGGGATAAAGTTTATAATTAAAAATGCTGTTTATGAATATGAGACTGAATATATACGTTTTGGTTAAAGAACATATTGTCTAGGAAAAAATTGTTGTGCAAAATTTAATGACACAAAAAATAAAATAAAGTGATAAAAAGTTATTACTTGGACAAAAGAGCTTAACCCACACATGGCTAAGTTGAACTTAATATTTTATCCATGAGCATATAAACTCATAAAATAATCATTTTCCTTTTCTATGTGTGACTTGAGAATTTCCACCACTTAAAATCTTATTTAGCCTGAGTAAAACGGATCTAACCCTTAAATGTGTAGCGTAAGCTTTAAACTCACACACATCACTCTTTTTTCTAAATGTGGTAACTTTCAAATTATGAAATTAATTTGAGGCTATTTCAGGTTTTCAAGTAGAAAAGTTTGCAGAAAATTAATCTTGCAAATCGCGTGATATTAAAAAACCATTGTGAAATTGCCTTTTTTGAAACATGAAAATCTGTAAATTTAAAAATGTAATCTCGCATTTATTGTCCAGCTTAACATATCATTAAAGTCAAGTTTTGCTAAACTACCTTTTTTAGCTCTCAAAATGTCTAAACAATAAGGCTCTTAAAACTCAAGATTGAGTTACCGCTAACGGTGATAATTATTTAAACCATTTTTCAAATTACCTAAAACCACCCTTTCCTTCCAAGGATAGAGGATGCTTGTTTCTAAATGGGATGTGCCCTCCCATATAAATATTGCCAATAGGGGGTCCTATTCTATTGAGCAAAGAAGCAAGCTCCATATTCTCTACGCTTGTGTGGATATCCACACAAGCGTAGAGATATCCACACATGCGTAGAGAATATGGAGCGTGCTTCTTCCAAGATGGCTTCCATGGTCATGATCCTACTGGTCATTGCATCTTGTTAGTTCCTTTCCCTCTCATGAATACAATAGTATATTTTTTTTACACCACGTAGAAGTAGCTAATGAAAATTATGAAATTATTTTGAATGCAGGTTTGTCATTGTCCAAGGTGCCAAGAGCAGAAGCAAAGGCAATTGGGAA
>CM043318.1:20937422-20981802 GCA_023736055.1 Quercus glauca | reverse complement strand
ACGTACTTGGGAGCCGTGCATCAAAAGAGGGAAATTGTCACTACAGATCAAGTCCAATTGGGTATTGGGGTAAGGGTTCAACTGTAGATTGGTAAGATACTTGGGATTCCTTTACTTGTAACCGCTTGATTTGATAATAGTGGAGTTTCGGGAGTGGTGACTTGAAAATCACCCGGTGGGGTTTTTGCCGTTAGGGTTTTCCCCATTCGTGAACAAATCACCGATTTATTTATTTTTCCGCTGCATATTTAGTTTTGGTAATTTGTTTATGCTACCACGCGTTTGCATGATAAATTGATTAATTAATAACTTGGCTAAACTAATTAATTAGTTTAAATCACAATGGGGTCATTCAATTTGTGGCCTATCAAGTGGTATCAGAGCAGGCACACTCTGATTAGGTTTAATCTTTGCTGTAATTGATCCATTGACCCCTGTTTGTCATTGCTATAACCGGCTTTAAGAGATCTATGTTTTCAAATACATCTTGTTTTTCTAATCACTATTTGTTTGAGTGTCTCAGAAAACACAAGTCTAAAAGTTATTTGAACTCACTTATAATGACTATGGTAAAAGATCTCAGTTTGGCTAAGAAGAAACTAGACTGTCTCAGAATGAAAATGTGCAAAGGAGTTCGTCTAAGAAGAGTAAAAGTTAAAGGCTTAGCTAATAGAAGGCAGTTGAGAGAAAGAACCATTCCCTCTGATTTGTCATCCAAGCATGAAGTGTGTTTCATGATGAAGTCTGCATTCAAAGTGATGGATACATGCCTTGGTATCTTGACAGTGGTTGCTCAAGACACATGACTGGAGATCGATCTCTCTTCAAGATCTTTGAGCCTAAGAAAGGTGGTAATGTGACCTTTGGTGATGGAAGCAAGTCACAGATTAAAGGGAAAGGAATCATATCTCTTCCAGGACTGCCAGACATTGCAAATGTTCTCTATGTAGAAGGCCTAAGGGTGAATCTACAAAGCATAAGTTAGATATGTGATCAAGACTTCATGGTGCTGTTCTCAAAAGGAAAGTGTCTTGTCATGGATGAGTCCAGAAAGAAGCTCATCAGTGGGGTTCGTACTTTGGACAACTGTTATGGATTAGTTCCTGATGCTGATATAGTGTGTAATAGCATTCGTTTGCCAAATGAAGATCTATGGCACCAACGGATGGGACATGCTAGTTACAAGCATCTATCCAAAGCTTAGTAGAATGAGCAATGTGGTATGTGGACCATGTCAACTTGGGAAACAGACAAAAGCTAAGCATCCAAGCACTCAGGCATCCGCTACCTCCAGACCTTTGGAATTGTTACATTTAGATCTTATGGGTCCAACCATAACTGAGTCTCTTGGTGGTAAGAGATATATCATGGTAGTGGTAGATGACTTCACCAGATACACTTGGGTCATCTTACTTCGATCCAAGTCTGATGCTCCCGAGCACATTAAGGCCTTGTGCACAAGACTGCAGAATGAAAAGAATTTGAAGATTGATCGAATTCGAAGTGACCATGATAAAGAATTTGAGAACTCATACATGGAATCTTTCTGCTTGAAATTAGGTATATCTCAAGAATTCTCTGCACCTATTACGCCTCAACAGAATGGTGTGGTAGAAAGAAAGAATAGAGTTATTCAAGAGATGGCCAGAGCCATGTTGCATAACAAAGATGTGGCTCGAAACCTATGGGGAGAAGCCATAAACACTGCATGTCATACAGTGAATAGGGTGTTCTTCAGACCCGGTACCAAAAAGACTCCCTATGAGTTATGGAAAGGAAGAAAGCCAAATGTGAAGTATTTCAGAATCTTTGGAAGTACTTGCTTCATCCTCAAGGATAGAGAGAATATGGGAAAGTTTGACTCACGGAGTGATGAGGGTATATTTCTAGGCTACTCTTCTACCAGCAAAGCCTATCGGGTATACAACAAAAGAACTATGAAGGTAATGGAGACTGTAAATGTTGTCATTGATGAGTCTTCAGATTCCATTTCTGAGAAAGGCATTGATGAACTTCCCAAGGAAATTTTTTCCCCTGAGCCAACTGAAGTTCAAGACATTGTTGACCGAGAACCTGCATCTCCTAATGCTCCCGGTACTCCCAGTGTTGTGGAAGAGTCTGTAGAAATTCTGACTTCACCTGATTCTGAATCTCATCAGGAGAAAGGACCTTCCTCTAGGATTAAATTAAATCATCCTCCAGAAGTTATTGTGGGAAATTTGAATGAACTCACATTAAGGAAACGAACAGTTGATAAATGTGTTGCTAACTTTGTGTCTTATTCTTGCTACTTGTCACAGGTTGAACCCAAGAAAGTGGAGGAAGCACTATAAGATGAAATTTGGGTTGAAACAATGCATGATGAACTGCTCCAGTTTCAGAGGAATGATGTTTGGACTCTTGTACCTAGACCGGAGGGCGAGCATATCATTGGTACAAAGTGGATTTTCCGCAACAAGACCGATGAAGAAGGCAATGTGATTCGAAACAAGGCTCGACTTGTGGCTCAAGGATACTCTCAAATAAAAGGAGTAGACTATGATGAAACATTTGCCCCAGTTGCTCGGATGGAGTCCATCAGAATTCTGCTTGCCCTAGCATGTCACCTGAAATTCAAACTTTATCAGATGGATGTGAAGACTGCCTTTTTGAATGGGCTGCTTAAAAAGGATGTCTATGTGGCTTAACCAAAAGGATTCATTGATCCACACTGTCCGGATCATGTGTTATATCTCAAAAAGGCACTTTATGGTTTGAAGCAAGCCCCTAGAGCTTGGTATGACAGACTCACGCAATATCTTGAGTTTATTCACACCGATGATCAGAAGGCTAATTTGTTTACCAAACCTCTTGACAGCAAACGCTTTGAATTCCTTCGTCAAAACATTGGTGTTATCTCCATGGATTGATTTCCCTCTCTTCTTTCTCTTCCTCATGCATTTGCATCTAGTTTTATGCATTGTTTTTTGCCTTGTTAACATGTCTTTGTGTGTTAATTTTCAGTTTTGTTTATTTTGTTTTTGATATAAAATTAAAAAAAAAATTGAAAAATACAAAAACAGTGTGTGTTATGTGTACTTTAGTACTTGTGTACCTTGGATGGCCAATGAAACAAAGTTTTCTAAACTTTGTATTTCTTGTAGCTTAGATGAGCATCTTTATGCACAACTAAGCAAGTGAGCTTTGTGGCTCTTGTTTGTGATGAGTAAGATTAGGTTATTTCTTTAAACTTAACACTCATATCACTCTTTTTGTCGGGTAGGACTAGAAAATCCGAAGAGAAAGGCATAAATAACCATCTCACCACTGTTGCCCGCCAATCATTAATGACATCTGTATGCTTCGACATAGCAAAAGTGTGATGTCAATGACATTTGTGTGCTTAGGCATAGCAAAATTGAAATGTCAAATATCAATGGGTATTTCTTTTCTTTCTCATAAGCCCATATATGATATGTTTAAAAAGAAAATATGCAAAGAAATAAAAAGCAAAAAGATTAAAAATGCTTTAAAAATGGTTGCAAGCGTGTATTCTAGGAGATGTGGGAGTTATAGGATATACCTCGAAGGTGATAGTCCCCATCAAACAGTTATGATTGTGTGTGAGTTAAAGTTATTTTCTCATATCTCAAATCGTCATAACATGTATACACATATGCAATCTTGCGATGTTTTACACACACAACACGCAATATTCTTTGCTACTTTTGATACATGTGCAGGTACAATGTGATTTGCCATCACAAAGGTTTTACATGTGCTTTTGTATGCTCACTAAACTGTCATGACTTATTTTTGAAATATAAAATTTGTTAGACTTGTTTAGTGTGTGTGTGAGTTTTTGGGAGATCCATGTGCTTAAATTTTCATTGAGAGATGATTTTTGAGAGCATTTTATGTTGATTGGATCATGGTTGAGGTGTTTGTCTTGATTGCATTCATGTCTGTGTTTTTCACTTCTCGAAAAACTATTTTTAAAAGCTGGCTCGACACCTCCTCGACACCTCCTCGATACCTAATCATCTGTCGAGCCTCTAAGCCTTTTTCTTATCGCAATCTCGACACATCCTCGACACCTTGTGGATCGATCGAGAAAGTTTCTGTCTCCTCGATAGATTCTCGACACCTGATGGATCGATCGAGATTCCCTTGATTGTGTCTGATACTTCTTTCTCGACACCTGTCTCGACACCATGTGGATCGATCGAGATTTCTCCTGTCTTCTTGATACCTCCTCGACACCTAGTCAATCGATCGAGCTTTTGATCTCTGAAATTGGTCTTGTACCTCGACACCATCTCGACACCTTCAGCTATCGAAGACCAATTCCTCAATACCTTCCTCGACAGCATCCTCGATACCTCTCGACACCTCAACTGTCGAGAATTACTAAGGTGCCTATTTAAGGATCTGTCACGATTTTTCTCCTCACTTCCTCGATCTCTCTTCGATCTGTCCGAGGCTTTTCATCTCCCAAACCATTTTTCTCCCTCAAAACCTTCATCCAACGTGATTTTCGGCCCTTCCTTGCTTCAAATCACTTGGTATGATCTTTTTATCCTTCATTCTTCATGCATTTCATGATTTTGAATCTTAGGTTTTGAAGTTTTTGAAAATTTTGGGGTTTTTCAAAATTGTTGAGTTTTTATTGAAATTTTGGGTTAAGTGTTCAATAAAAGATGTTTAAAATGTCATACATTGCATTCCATATGCATTAGAATGATATTTCCATGCATTTAGATGTGTGTTTCTTGTATGTGTGCTGCTAGGTTTGGATTGGGCTGAGCCCATGATGTTTTTTTAAGTTTGCATGTCACATGTCCATGCATTCCCATGCATACGTACTTTTTGTTCAAGATATTATCATATTTGAACTGTTTGGGATTTTTCTGATTGTCTCCCTCTCTATCTCGTTCTCATTCTTTTACGTTAGTATTGTCTATGGCACCCAAACGTAAATCCACTCCTGCTCGGAACCTTTGCGTTCTGGAGCTTCCTCTTCTTCTGATACTGCTCCTCTTAACCTTCGGTTCTGTGATGGAGATGCCTACAAGGCATTTACTGAGAACTTTTCTAGACGAGGTGTTCATTCGGAACGCCAAGTCATTCTAGTGGACTTCGCTGACACTGACCTTCCCTCTGTCATTCACAGTAGGGGATGGGAGTCATTGTGTGACGTCCCGGTCACTTGTCCTCTCGTACTGATTCAGGAGTTTTACTCCAACATGTACGGGATTGATCGTTCAATACCTTTTTTTCATACTTGCGTTCGAGGTACGCGCATTGTTGTCACACCGCAGCTAGTTACAGATGTGCTTAGAGTTCCTAGGATAGAGTTTCCTGACTATCCTACATGTGAGCGACTGAGGACTGTGTCTAAGGATGAGCTCATTTCTGCTTTTTGTGAGCGCTCTTCTGATTGGGGTGATCATCGGTATACATCATGTAGACCTTTTGCTAAAGGTCCTAGATTCCTTAACATAGTGATGACTTTTGTACTTCATCCTCTCTCTCACTATAACTCTATCACAGAGCCTCGTGCTCGATTTCTGTTATCTCTACTTGAGCATCTTACGATAGATTTTCCTTCACACTTCATTTTCTCTATCATAGATGTTCATTTAGATTCGGCGCCCCATGATAAGCTCATCTTTCCTTCCGCTATCACGAGGATTCTATGCCATTTTTCCATCCCTTTCCCTGTGTCCGACCACTTCACACACATATCTGCCATAGATGCCGCTACCGTAAAACGTAGTGAGGCACAGTTTAGGTCGCGACAGCCAGATTCCACTCCTCCTTCGCGTTCGGCTCCATCCAGATCAGCTCCATCTACATCGGCTCCTCCTTCTTCTTCAGGCGATGTATCTTTGGGAGATATTATGGCGCAGCTGCAGCACATGGATGCTCGCTTCAATACACTCACCACTGAGTTGTATCAGGTGAACGTTCATGTTGGTCGTATTGCACGACGGCAGGCGACCATGGGTGGTTTTGCTTCTGAGGCTTCTCCTCCACCACCTCCTCCAGTCGCTTCAGATTCTGATGCTGAGGATGATGATGATGGTGGTGATGACGATGATGCTTCGGATGATGATGATGGAGATGCTAGCTCTACTGATAAGATGTCTACATGACACTCTACCCTTTGTCATTCGTGACAAAAAGGGAGAGTAGTTTTGGACTATGAGAGTAGTCATCTTAGGGGGAGAGTTAGTATAGGACATTTTTGATAGAGGGAGTGTTCATATTTTTTAGGGATGTAGTGAGGTTTTGATGTATCTTTTCTTTTCTATTCCTGTTAGATACATTGATCTTGTATATGAGGTCTTGTGACCAGTTTTACATACATTGTACTTAATTTCTCTATATGTGAATGTATGTTTCTTTTTCACCTATCTCTTCATGTGTTGTTTCTTTTCTAACTTTAGACATATGTTCTTTATACTTGTATGCAATCTAATTATTTCTGTTTCACACAAGATGCCTTGATGAGTTTTGTTTAAAAGTATTTCAGAAATACAGGTTGTCAAAGTCTACTTGCCATAAACTCTCTTCTTGCAAAGTTTTTCAAGAGTTTGTGTTAGGATAGATTTTATTGTATTCAACAAGTGAATATGAGTTGAGTGATTTATGACTTCTTTCATATGTTCATTTGTTTGTTGTGGTTTTGTCACGGATTGCCAAAGGGGGAGATTGTTAGGACATATGTATTCACATGTTAAGAACATATGTCATATTATTTATGTAAATTGGCTAATCCTTTGACAAAACGCACTCTACTTGTAATTGAGTAGTTCTAGGTGTTTTTAATATTTCAAAAAACAAGGTTTCAAGATCAAGTGTTGAAGTCATCAAGTCTGTCCAAGAAAAAGCAAGCTGAAGTGCACAGATTTTAAAGCTCGACACCTGCTCAATAGCTACCTCGACACCTGCTATCTGTCGATATTTAAAATTTCAGAATTCCAATCTGATTTTCTTGAGATCCATGAATATGTGTTTGGGTCTTCTTTTCTTCTAACCCTAAACATATAAATGGAGTATTTTAAGAGCCGTCAACATAGACACAAGTTGCAAAAGTATTGAGCAATCCTTGTTCAAGCAAATTGTGATCAAAGACGAAGTTCTTGACCTAGTTCATCTTCTTTCAAGAAGTTACTGTGTATTTGCACCATAGGGTTTTGTAACCAAGCATCTTCGTGTTATTCATCATAAAGGATGAACTGAAGAACTTTGCAGCCAACCTCTCTTTCTAAAGTTAGTGTTTGAAGTCGCGTACTAGGATCCGCGCATCTGGTTAGTCACGTACTTGGGAGCCATGCATCAAAAGAGGGAAACTGTCACTACAAATCAAGTCCAATTGGGTATTGGGGTAAGGGTTCAACTGTAGGTTGGTAAGGTACTTGGGATTCCTTTACTTGTAACCGCTTGATTTGATAATAGTGGAGTTTCGGGAGTGGTGACCTGAAAATCACCCGTGGGGTTTTTGCCGTTAGGGTTTTCCCCATTCGTGAACAAATCACCGAGTTATTTATTTTTCCGCTGCATATTTAGTTTTGGTGATTTGTTTGTGCTGCCACGCGTTTGCATGATAAATTGATTAATTAATAACTTGGCTAAAAATTAATTAGTTTAAATCACAAGGGGGTCATTCAATTTGTGGCCTATCAATCATAAATCGAATTTTAAAAGATGGGCATTTTCTTACTTAGTTTGGGAAATGGCGTATAAAGCTAATTAATTAGCCTGAAAATGACAAAAGCCCATTTTGTCCCTAGTTGTTGTCATGTAACATAAAAATGAGATTGGTAAATTGTAAATTATACTACTAAAGTTTTGGAATGTTTGAATTTTATATCTTAAAGTCTCAAAATTTGGATTTTGCCCTCTGAAGTTTTGGAGTGTTTAGATATTACACCCTAACATTTCAAATTTGGATTTTACTTGCTAAAAAGAATGGTAAATTGTAAATTACACTATTAAAGTTTTGGAGCGTTTGGATTTTATACCCTAAAGTTTCAGAATTTGAATTTTACCCCATGAGGTTTTAAGGTGTTTAGATTTTACACCTTGACGACTGACATTTCAAAATTTGGATTTTACCTCCTAAAGTTTGGGGATATTTGAATTTTACACCTCCAAATTTTGAAACTTTAGGGTGTAAAATTCAAATAGCCCCAAACTTTAGAGGTGTAAAATCCAATGCCCCTAAAATTTAAGGGGTAAAATCCAAATTAAGAAACGTTATGGTATAAAATCCAAACACCCCAAACTTTAGAGAGTAAAATCCAAACTCAAAAATTTCATGATGTAAAATCTAAATACTCCCAAACTTTAAGAGTGTAACTTACAAATTACCCAAAGGAGAAATATTACTTGAAACTTCTTGTTATTTGCACCTAATAAAATTAGCATTTAGCAATAAGAGGTGACGACGAATTAGAGCTCCGAACTATATTGATCCATCTATGAAATTCTTTGACGTAGTAGATTAATAATTTTCTTCTATCCAAAAATATAAAATAGAGAAGGAATTTTTTTTTTTCCTAATGATACACAAAAATCACCAGTGAGCTAATCATCCTTGAGCGCTCCAATTGGTACCTGAAGAACAATAAACCAAGAACCAAACAGAGAGCATTGGAGGGGTGCCGGCCAAAGACCCTCCGAAGGTTAAGTCAGTGAATGAGAAATCTCCAAGAACTCTATAGTGAGAGAACTAGGGATTTTTCTACGTACCTTGGAAAAAAGAAAACATGTCGTTTATATAGTGATGCAGAGTAGACCTAGATCCCGGGAATACAGGGATTTTCCTTATAGGGAGGAGGTGGAGTAAATGTCACCGAGATCTTTGAGACATCTTCCCATATTGGGAAGATGAAAATTGCATAGTATGGTCTTGGTGTGTGGTGCGCAAGCGCAAGATATTTCCATATAGGAATATGCATGGAGATAATGCAAGGACACATAGGACCCGTCGGTATGCCTATCCATCCTTCGATGTGATCCATCTGCTTAGTACGAGACATTTACTCGTTGGCTTGGTATGGGCTCGTCTGCTTAGTCATCAGGAGCGAGCATCGTCCTACTGCTATAACAAGACCTTCAGCTTCTGTGGGTGCTGGGTACAAGGTTCCAGACAAACCCCTCTAGAGACCGACAGCTACTAGTGCCGTCGACTCACAATTGTGGTGACGTCCATTCTCTTGACGGGTTCCAAAGTTAAGGATTCGTTTCCTATTCCAAAAATATCCTTATCATTTCCAAAAGAAGAAAGAAGAAGTTGACCGAGTAATTAAGTGCTTAGAAAAATTAGCAAAATTATTTAGAAAGTTTGTTCCCCAAAATGAAAGGAAGAGAAGGAAAAAAATAACAACTACTTTTTTAAGGTGTATAATATTTTTTTTTTCAAGTCGGGTGTTCCTGTGTGACCACTCTGAATTGCACTTATAGCGCTGCCACTACGGACCCATTTCTTATTTATGAGACCTGAATTGTACTTGATGCCGCCACTACAGACCCACTTCTTATTTATGAGACCTGAATTGCACTTGGCACCACCCCTACGGACTCTTTTCTTATTTATGAGACTATTCTTCAAGAAAGCTAACCGCATCATTGATAATTCTCGTCCCAACTCTAGCTTTATAGCCAAAGAAAATCCTGACCTCATTTTTCTGTTGCAACATATTCCTCCATCTCTCGAAGGTGCTAGTCTAGGAAATGAGACCTTCAATTATTCATATGGTAGTACTATTTTGGCAGCTCCTGGCTTCCAGTGGCGAGTTGTGCTAGGACCATATGGCGAGTTATGGTACAAAGTTGTGCCATTTTCGGTGGTCCCAACATTTTCCTCCAGTGGCTTCACTGGCTTCCAAATAATCTCAATCCCAATTTCTTAGCTATGAAGTGTGAATTCAAATTGTCTATTATGGTTAATATGGTAAATTGTAAGTGGTTGTATATCACTTATATACGAACTTTTTTTTTTCACCATTCACGCTCTGCCACATCACAATTGTGATAAAGAAGTTACGTAATAGTTTGTTGTACTACATTTTTTCTTCTTTTACTCTCTATATCTAGACAATTTTTATTCTCTTTTCTCTTGCACATTTTTTTTTTTTTTTTTTGCAATTTATATATTTTTGATTAAAGAAAGGCAAGGCATTTGAAGGTTGTTTAAACCTCCATGAGTACAAGTGCGTCCATCATGAAGGTCGATGCTATAGCCTAATTATGGGGGATTGTTCGGTCAAGAGAGCTACGACACTAAGTTTTATTCCGATGGCACAAATCAACATTTAAAAACAATACTTTTGTAGCATGATTCCATAACACTGTCACTATGAGGTTATTCTAAACTCTCTTTTTTTTTTTTTTAGAGTTTCTGTTGTTCCTAAGAACAATAATTGATAAAATAGATTGAATTTCATAACATTCAACATATCATATAAATTATTAAAATTCACATAAATTAGAATTTACCGTAAAATTAGAGAACAATAGAGAGATATTACCTCAATGATGCTTCAAATTAATAATATAACAATAGAAGTAATTACCGTCAATTCATATATGTTTTTAGATTACGGGGTTGAGCCGTGGACCATGTCACTATCTTGAGACAATACACACGTCTACGGGGTTTCTAGTGTAGTAGATTAAAACATTGTGCATGAAACCATCAGGTTACAACAACTCAGCCACCTTCACTGATTATCCTTACAAGCCTACACCGCTTGAAGGATCTAAAGCTCTCAATAGTCCTTTCTTTTTCCCTGAAATATAGTATATACAAAGACATATTATTTTCATAAAACTAGGATTTCAACTCAACAAATATGTAAAGAGTATTATCTTTTACATGAAAATAGTGCCTATAAGAATAATGGTTTTCTCTCCCACATATGGCCACATATAGAATACTATTAAAAAGTAAAGAATCCATGTCAAATTAAAATACATTTAACGAGATATATGTTAGAAATAAATTCTCATGTTTATTACTTTGATTCTTTGGCTATTGTAAGAAAGAAACATATCAGATTAGCAATTTAGAAAAAGTTTGAGTTTTAAAAGAAAATACTTAATAAGGAATTACATTAGGCGCACCAACGTTTGGAAATGTTTGCTAATCAATATGCATTAATTGGTCAACTACAAATAGGAAAGACATCAAAGAAAGAAACATATTTCTATTAACACACTTAAATCAACATTTAATAATAATATTGTAATCTTTATAAAAATATTCCAACAATCCCCCACTTATTTTTATAAAAATTATAGGTACATTATTTCTGGGTTAAAGATAGAATATTATGTATAATGAGAGTGCCAATGGCTTGAACCTTCATTTAGTGTTTCGGCATTGTTGTTCCAAAGTTATTAGTGAGCTAAGTCTTGAACTATGACTTTTTGTGTGGAAACAAGACAATACGTTACACACAAAATATCCTAGTACTTTGCCATGAGCATCTAAGCCAGCACATTACGGTCTTGTGCTTAATCCCAGCTATCATGAGGAATTTAGCCCAATTCTCAAAGGAAGCGGCCCCACTTTCATGCTCAATTAGGTGTATCTATCAAGGATGCTCCCATAACTCTAACATCCCACTCATAAGAGCTATAGATCACATTAAGAGTTTTTTAATATAAAACTCATCCTACATAACGTTACGAGATACATGCACTTGCATCATAGGGAGCGACAAGAGTAATTGTACTCAAAATTTAGTGCAAGTTATACAAATTAGTCTATGATTCGTTCTTCCCTTTGAACATAGTGCTTGGGATTTCCAATCCCTAGGTAGGGTATCCTTATAGGTAATTTATTTTCTTTGGGCTTTCGTCCCATCTTCCTCGATGTACAACTTGACTTACGACTCTAAATAGAGATTTCATCATTTCATTTATATAAAAGCTCAAAAGTCTAAGGAAGCAGCACTTTATTTTATATAACAGTATTAGAATAAAATAGTGCTAATATAAATGTAAGCTATTTGCTTCTTCACTGGCTTAAGCTTAATTAGCTTTTTTATAGTATCATCATATACATGGCCAGCGATAACCACATTCTTTTTTTATTTCATCACTATATATTCAATATAGTAGCATGCTTTAATGTATGTGTTTCTAGTATAGTAGAAACCACTTTATACATGATATATCATTTTTTTTTTTACATTACTCTTGCTCTTGGTGGTTACTTAAGCACAAAATTTATACAACTAAAAATTGTTTTCCACCATTTCTCAACTCATAAATATATGGCAAGAGATATAGATTCATTAGCATCTACATAAGATTATTAGTCTCTAACTACTAGGAACTGCATTTAGGAACAAAAGAATTTCCATAATTTCACAAGCATAAGGGACTAAATATTTTTGTCAAAAATTTGGCATCATTATACAACAATTGTATAATATTTCTATTCATTCTCATTTAACTTTTGGCACAAATACAAGTGTCTACTTTATACAAGGGCATCATTGTATCTTTATTATTTATAAAATAAGAATACCAACTTGAAAATGACACCATTGTTCTTACTTAACAATAGGAGTACCCTTATAGCATAAACATTTTCACACTTAGACAAAAAATTATTTTTATCTCAATTCTCAATATTATTCACATAGTTGAAATTTATCATCAACTATTTTATGAGTCCCAAATAATATCTCTCAAAATACTTTTTTTTTCTCGCATTCCTCAATTTCAATACCCCCACTATTTGAGAAAATTTAAAGATAACGTACCTTATAAATTCTCAATTTCCAACATAAAAATTTAAGGTACTTGAACTTTTCTCAAAATAATTTTCATGAAAATAGAAGCACCATATTTGTGGGTTTCATAAAAGTTTATGAGATTTTTCACATCCTCAAAAAATAACCCATCAAATATATTTTGTATGAGATGCAACTGTATATCTCAATGCTATGGCTCACTAATTTTCCAATGAAAATAATAATAATATTTATTAACTTACCAAGACCTTTTTGTACAGCAAGCATCTCGCGAAAACACCAAAGTACATCAACGTGCTAAGGGCTATTAGGGACAGCACATTCAAATTAAAACACTGTGTGCGTGATCCCCTGCCTCCTTGTGTACAATTTGTAAAGGCCAGCACATGAGAATGAGAATAACATCAACACAAAATCTGTTTAATCAAGCTATATAAGAAGGGCACGTTATAGGCAAAAAGTTGATGCCAAATTAGTTATCCTCACCGATAATTTTGAGTCAACATAATTATATTGGTGTCTCTACCTATTAAATCCGACTCAAAATTATATCTTACACGAATATCAGATTGAAACAGTAACCTTCACTGAATTAAAAATTGCCGTAAATTAGGCCAAAGAATGATATGTCATTCATTGCATACCATTTTTTTCCACCTCTTTAACAATACTATTAAATTGACCACTCCACACACAGATTAATATTGTGAAGTTGAAGTATGGACCATGTCACTGTCTTGAGATGATACACTCATCTACGGAGTTTCCAGTATAGTAGACTAAAACATTGTGCGTGCCGCCCTTAAGATACAATAACCCAGCCACCTTCACTGATTATCCTTACAAGCTTACACCGCTTAAAGGATCTATAGCTCTCAATAGTGCCTTTCTTTTACCCAGAAATATAGTATATACAAAGATATATTATTTTCATAAAACTAGGATTTTGACTTGGCAAATATGCAAAGAGTTTTATCTTTGAGATTAAATTCTAAAAGGATGAGGTATAAAACCTATGTTTTACACCATCCAATAAGTGATTATTATATCAGCATTTTACTTAAAATTTAATACATCTTACTACACCTAATAACATTTCAATAAATTCCCAATTTTGTTGGATTTATATATAGGTATTAGAATTGATTGAGTGTGATTGTGTTTATTCTTAAATATGTCATAAGATGATGTGGCATGTTAAGATTAGAAAGGTAAAACATGAGTTTTACACCACGTCCTTATAGAATTTAATCTTTTTATCTTTTACATGAAAATAGTGCCCATGAGAATAATGATTTTCTCTCCCACATATGGCCGGATATAGAATACTATTTAAAAGTAAATAATCCATGCCAAATTAAAATACATTTAATGAGATCAATGTTATAAATAAATTCTCATCTTTATTACTTTGATTCTTTGGCTATTGTAAGAAAGAAACATATCAGATTAGCAATTTAGAAAACGTTTGAGTTTTAAAAGAAACTACTTAATAACGAATTACATCAGGTGCACCAACGTTTGGAAATGTTTACTAATCAATATGCATTAATTTGATCAACTCAAAATAGGAAAGACATCAAAGAAAGAAACTGATTTCTATTAACACACTTAAATCAACATTTAAAAATAATATTGTAATCTTTGTAAAAATATTCCAACAGTTTCAACATATGGCAGCGCTCTTGATCATAAGGTTATTCTAAACTTCATAACACTGTCACTATCACAATATGGTGTTGGTCCAACTTTATAACATTGAAACATTCAAAAATATCTATGTCAAAATACATGTGCATGAAAACTATATTGCTTTTCTGCACTTATATAAATTTTTATTACAACTAAATAACTTCATTACATTTGATTCAGGAAATGAATAAAAAGGGAAAAAAATCAATACACGTGAGAATTCCTTTTAAACTTACATATTTAGCTGTATGCCTAACTAGCACTCCAATAATTTCCGATTTATTTATTACTTCACATTCAACAATGTACACATCCATTCATCTCATCATAAAAAATTAGAAAAAGGTGCACAACCTTTCACATTTTTTATTTTTTTTGCTGAATAACCTTTCACATTTTACACTTGAAGTGAAACCTTATGATTCGATGTAAAGGTCGAGACCATGACACAGACCAATTTATTAATGATTTATTGTAATTATCAAACTTACGTACTCGCAACCACTGCTATTTTATTTATCTTTGGCGTCAAACAAAAACACATCCAAAGATTTTAAAGGGAGATTGAGATGCTAGGATTTAGGGAAGCACATGCAAAAAATTCAGGATCATTCTCCCATATAGTCATTTCTTTCTCTTCCAGGGTCACCCATGCCTCAATCCTATCACCCCATGGGGTTTCACTGAATATTATTAAATTTCTAAATGCAGGGCCAACTTTCCCCATGATTCCAACCCAAAATGGCTTCCCCCAACCAAAATCAATATCGTTAAAAAACCTAAGCCAGCATGTAACTGCACAAACATCTGGTTTTGGTTCTGCAGAAAACATATCTTCTAATTGGTCAAAGACATTGGAGAAAGCCAAAAAACCTTCATCTCCTTGCAAACTTTCCGCACTATCGCTATCAAACCCTGCGATGGATTCGTTTACAAGGCCCACCAATTCATGCAACTCTTTCTCTTCCATAGCCAAATCAGCTACAACGGGTGCCCACCAAAATATATTTCCAGTAGAAGCATCTGATAAGTGTGGCTTCATTCGTGTCCTCAGGTTCACTGCTTGGACCAGTATGGTCAAGGATTTATTTTTCGGCCCAACTGATTCGGCTTTAGAAGCTGCCATGCAGTGTTTCCAAATGAAACATGTCAATGCCTCAGTGCGTGTTGGTTTTGGTACTAGTTCGCTTTTCGCTTTGGACCTTAGAGTGGCTATTGCTTTTTCATGGAACACAAACCTTCTCGTAACATAATAACCTTCTTTGAACCACAAGTTTTCCATTGTAGTAATATACTTTTGTGGAAGTGAATCTCTTGGTGGAAACATGATTGATCCCTCAGAAAAATTTGGATGTATAACTTTTTCTGGAGACCTAGTAAAGGTGGCAGCCCAAGAATGAAGGAAAATACTCGCAGTTGTTGCGTCTGCAATCTTATGTGAGCAGCTCAACCCGATTGCTATTCCACCACAATCAAAGAGGTTCAATTGAAAAGCCATTTGACCTATAGTAGTATTCGTTTCCTTGCAAAAGGCATGGTACGGAACAAATAGACTCAATGAGTCTGTTTCTAGGTGCTTAAGGAACTCAGACATGGACCAATTAACATGAGCTTCCAGAAAGGGAACACCCGTGTCAAATTCATGGATGAAAAGGTTGTCTTTTATGTTCCCAGAAAATGGGTAAAAGATATTGAGGGTGTCTGATAAGGAAGTTTTAAGCTGTGCAATAATTTGGGACATGTTGAGATTGAGATTGGTCATGGGGTAGAAGAAGACTGTGGGAACATAAGTTGCAGGAGTGACCTGATCCAAGAGGGTGAGTTTGTAGGGTTTTAGATGGTGCAATGTTAGCGAAGATGGTTTGATTGTTTCTTTTGAAATGATAGAGACCTCAACCTTCATCATATAGGCACACGAATTACTCTCAATCTCTTTTCTTATTTGCAAAAGATCACGTTGCCTCAGTAGTTCGTGGTCCTAAATGTGTTGCTAAGAGCTTTCCTTTTATAAGCATCTTACTCAATGAAGCTCCTACGGAATAGTAATGCTATCGTTTTAAACTATTTTATAATATTTTTACAAAATATTAATGAGGCCAAACAACTTCTTATTGGTTTTCACCTAAATTCACTATTAATATCACTTTTTTATTTGCTAATAACTACTCACCATATTAATAGTTTGTAAATTTTTTATAAAAACGTTTGTTTTTTTAGTATTAGTCCTAATAGAAACCGAAGACTTTGAGAAGGGGTTTACTTGTTCAAGGAACTTTTTTAAATGATGGTAGTTGAAGCAATCAATAACCCAACCAAAATCTCATAGATTGAGGACGGTTTGAATTTTTCCAAGGAGGCCATTGGTTTCAGATGTTGATTTTTCTTTTGTTCTCTTTGTATATTATGCAAAAAGACTATAAAAGCTCTTTTAAAAGTTTGGGTAATAGTCATTTTAGAATTAGACCTTTATCTTTTATTTTTGTCACTTTAATCTTGCAAATATGTAACTCGATTGAAAAGCTTCCCGGCCGATTGAAATAAAATTGCTGGCTCATGGCACATCTTTGTTCAATAATAATGTTGTCCAAATCAAGGTAGAAGTTAAGTGTGATCACACTTATCCAAAAGAAAAATCAATTGTAGCAACTCTAGTTGTTGTCAGTTGTCACCGAGATTGAGAAGCTTCCCGCTTGAAATAAAACTAGCTCATGTGTCACACTTGTATCCAAAAGAAAAGGCAATAGTAGCAATCTCCGGTTGTTGTCATGTAACATTAAAAATGAGATTGGTAAATGATAAATTACACGACTAAAGTTTTTTATTTGCTAATAACTACTCACCATATTAATAGTTTGTAAATTTTTTATAAAAACGTTTGTTTTTTTAGTATTAGTCCTAATAGAAACCGAAGACTTTGAGAAGGGGTTTACTTGTTCAAGGAACTTTTTTAAATGATGGTAGTTGAAGCAATCAATAACCCAACCAAAATCTCATAGATTGAGGACGGTTTGAATTTTTCCAAGGAGGCCATTGGTTTCAGATGTTGATTTTTCTTTTGTTCTCTTTGTATATTATGCAAAAAGACTATAAAAGCTCTTTTAAAAGTTTGGGTAATAGTCATTTTAGAATTAGACCTTTATCTTTTATTTTTGTCACTTTAATCTTGCAAATATGTAACTCGATTGAAAAGCTTCCCGGCCGATTGAAATAAAATTGCTGGCTCATGGCACATCTTTGTTCAATAATAATGTTGTCCAAATCAAGGTAGAAGTTAAGTGTGATCACACTTATCCAAAAGAAAAATCAATTGTAGCAACTCTAGTTGTTGTCAGTTGTCACCGAGATTGAGAAGCTTCCCGCTTGAAATAAAACTAGCTCATGTGTCACACTTGTATCCAAAAGAAAAGGCAATAGTAGCAATCTCCGGTTGTTGTCATGTAACATTAAAAATGAGATTGGTAAATGATAAATTACACGACTAAAGTTTTGGGATTGGATTTTACATCTTAAAGTTACAGAATTTGAATTTTACTCTCTTAAATTTTGGAGTGTTTGGATTTTACACCTTGACATTTTAGAATTTGGATTTAACTTGCTAAAAAGAATGGTAATTGTAAATTACACTACTAAAGTTTTGGGGCGTTTGGATTTTACACCCTAAAGTTTCAGAATTTAAATTTTACCCCATGAAGTTTTGAGGTATTTAGATTTTACTCCCTAACGACTGACGTTTCAAATTTTAGATTTTACCTCCTAAAGTTTTGGGGTGTTTGAATTTTACACCTCCAAATTCTGAAACTTTAGAATGTAAAATTCAAATAGTCCCAAATTTTAAGAAAGTAAAATCCAACACCCCTAAAATTTAGGGTGTAAAATCCAAATTATGAAACGTTATGATGTAAAATCCAAACACCCCAAACTTTAGGGAGTAAAATCCAAATTCTGAAATTTCATGATGTAAAATCCAAATACTCCCAAACTTTAAGAGTATAACTTACAAATTACCCAAAGGAGAAATATTACTTAAAACTTCTTGTTAATTGCACCTAATAAAATTAGCATTTAGCAACAAGAGATGACAACAGATTAGAGCTGCGGACTATATTGATCCATCTATGAAATTTTATGATGTAGTAGATATTAATAATTTTCTTCTATCCAAAAATATAAAATAGAGAAGGAAAAAAAAAAATTTCCTAATGATACACAAAAATTGTCAGTGAGCTGATCGTCCTCGAATGCTCCAATAGGTACCTGAAGAACAATAAACCAAGAACCAAACAAAAAGCACTAGTAGGGTGCCAGCCAAAGACCCTCTGAAGGTTAAGTCAATGAATGAGAAGTCTCCAAAAACTCTATAGTGAGAGAGCTAGGGATTTTTCTGCGTACCTTGGAAAAGAGAAAACCTGTTGTTTATATAATGATGCGGAGTAGACCTAGATCCTAGGAATACGGAGGTTTTCCTTATAAGGAGGAGGTGGAGTTAATGTCACCGAGATCTTTGGGATATCTTCCCCTATTGGGAAGATGAAAATCACATGGTATGGTCTTAGTGTGTGGCACGCAAGCGCAAGATATTTCCATATAGGAATATGCGTGGAGATCATGCAAGGACACGTAGGATTCGTCGGTATGCCTATCCGTCCTTTGATGTGATCCATGTGCTTAGTACGGGACATGTATCTGTCGGCTTGGTATGGGCTTGTCTACTTGGTCATCAAGAGCGAGCATCATCCTACTGCTATAACCTGACCTTCAGCTTCTGTAAGTGCTGGGTACGAGGTTCCAGACGGACCCCTCTAGAGATTGACGGCTACTAGTACCGTCAACTCACAATTGTGGTGACGTACATTCTCTTGACGGGTTCTAAAGTTAAGGATTCTTTTCCTATTCCAAAAATATCCTTATCATTTCCAAAAGAAGAAAGAAGAAGTTGATCAAGTAATTAAATGCTTAGAAAAATTAGCAAAATTGTTTAGAAAGTCTATTCCCTAAAATGAAAGGAAGAGAAGAAGAAAAAATAACAACTACTTTTTTAAGGTTTATAAATTTTTTTTTTCAAGTCGAGTGTTCCTGTGCGACCACTCTGAATTGCACTTATAGCACCGCCACTACGGACCCATTTCTTATTTATGAGACCTAAATTGTACTTGGTGCCTCCACTACAGACCCACTTCTTATTTATGAGACCGGAATTACACTTGGCGCTGCCCCTACAGACTCTTTTCTTATTTATGAGACTATTCTTCAAGAAAGCTAACTGCATCATTGATAATTTTGGACCCATCTCTAGCTTTATAGCCAAAGAAAATCCTGGCCTCATTTTTCTATTGCAACATATTCCACCATCTCATGAAGGTACTAGTCTAGGAAATGAGGCCTTCAATTATTCTTATGGTAGTACTATTTTGGCGGCTCCTAGCCTCCAGTGGCAAGTTGTGCCAAGACCACATGGCAAGTTGTGGTACAAAGTTGTGCCATTTTCGGTGGTCCCAACATTTTCCTCCAGCGACTTCACTAGCTTCGAAATAATCCCAATCCCAATTTCTTGGCTATGAAGTGTGAATTCAAATTGTCTATTATGGTTAATATGGTAAACTGTAAGTGGTTGTATATCACTTATTTATGAAATTTTTTTTTTCACAATTCACACTCTGCCACATCACAATTGTGATTAAGAAGTTACGTAATAGTTTGTTGTACTACATTTTTTCTTCTTTTACTCTCTATATCTAGACAATTTTTATTCTCTTTTCCCTTCCACTTTTTTTTTTTTTTACAATTTATATATTTTTGATTAAAGAAAGGCAAGGCATTTGAAGGTTGTTTAAACCTCCATGAGCAGAAGTGTGCCATCATAAAGGTCGATGCCGTAGTCTAATCATGGGGGATTATTCAATCAAGAGAGCCAGGACATTGAGTTTTATTCAGATTGCACAAATCAACATTTAAGAACAATACTTTTGTAGCATGATTCCATAACACTGTCACTATGAGGTTATTCTAAACTTTTTTTTTTTTAGAGTTTCTGTTGTTCCTAAGAACAATAATTGATAAAATAGATTGAATTTCATAACATTCAACATATCATATAAATGATTAAAATTCACATAAATTAGAATTTACCATAAAATTAGAGAACAATATAGAGATATTTCCTCAATGATGCTTCAAATTAATAACATAACAATAGAAGCAATTACTGTCAATTCATATATGTTTTTAGATGGCGGGGTTGAGGCATGAACTATATCACTGTCTTGAGATATTACACGCATCTACGGGGTCTCTAGTGTAGTAGACTAAAACATTGTGTGTGCCGCCCCCAGGATACAACAACCCAACCACCTTTACTGATTATCCTTACAAGCTTACACCGCTTGAAGGATCTGAAGCTCTCAATAGTACTTTCTTTTACCCTGAAATATAGTATATACAAGGATATATTATTTTCATAAAACTAGGATTTTGACTCAGCAAATATGTAAAGAGTTTTATCTTTTACATGAAAATAGTGCCTATAAGAATAATGGTTTTCTCTCCCACATATGGCCAGATATAGAATACTATTTAAATGTAAAGAATCCATGCCAAATTAAAATACATTTAATGATATATATATTAGAAACAAATTCGCATGTTTATTACTTTGATTCTTTGGCTATTGTAAGAAAGAAACATATCAGATTAGCAATTTAGAAAACCTTTGAGTTTTTTAAAAAAAATACTTAATAAGGAATTACATTAGGCGCACCAACATTTGGAAAGGTTTGCTAATCAATATGCATTAATTTGGTCAACTAAAAATAGGAAAGACATCAAAGAAAGAAACTAATTTCTATTAACACACTTAAATCAACATTTAATAATAACTAGTATGTAATCCCGTGCTACCGCACGGGACTGGTTAATTGTAATGATGCTATTGGCCAATTTTTTTGTTTTTGTTTTGTTTTTGTTTTTTTGGGTTTATCACACGAATGATAAAATTAAATCAAACAATGAAAAATATATATTGCATTTTATTATTTAAGTAATGCTATTAGTCTTTTTTTTTTTTTTTTTTTTTTTTTTATAGTTTATCATACATAGGATAGCATCAGATAAAACAATGAATAAAAAAAAGAGAATATTGCATTTTATTATTTAAGTGATGCTACAGTAAAGAAAAAAGAGAATATTGCATTTTATTATTTAAAATATATAAAGGGACATTAAAAAATAAAAACTGATCATTGAGCTTGGAATCTTCTTGGAGGCGCCAATAAAGCGCTAATGTATGAGAGTGTGAAGCAAGGAAGAGTGGAATTGAACATTGTGTTTGAACCCGGCCTTACTTTGAGAAATCCGTAAGGAGGAGGAGAGGGTAGTGTGTGGATCTAGTTGGTAGAGGTTGAGAGAGGAGGAGATATGAGATGACGATATGGAATTAGGAGGAGATGATGTTTTACTTTTATAGTTTTTCTCTTATAGTTTTTCTCGTGGACTCCTTGGTTCCGGTTGTGGGATTAGAAAAGCTCCAGACTTTATTAAGATCACCCATAAAAGTGTGCAGGTGAGATGTTTTTGCTTAGGCCAATGAGTATTATCATTGTGGTTTTCTTGGCTTCCGTGTTAAATGTTAATGCATCATTTATTTGGGCACAAAAATTAGAAAATTTAGATAAGATACATGACACAAAATTAGAGTCCAATTTATAATCTCCATAAAAGTGTGCAGGTAAGATGTTCTTGCTTAGGCTAATGAGCATTATCATTGTGGTTTTCTTGGCTTCCGTGTTAAATGTTAATGCATCATTTATTTGGGCACAAAAATTAAAAAATTTAGATAAGATACATGACACAAAATTGGAGTCAAATTTATAATCTAATTAGATTTTTTTTGAGTTTTGGTTAGGACAAGTGGCGCAAAATTGAGAATCCAATTGAAATCTAATTGGATTTTCTCTCTGCTTCACCTATTATTATATATATAGATATTGTAATCTTTATAAAAATATTCCAACAATCCCCCACTTATTTTTATAAAAATCATAGGTACATAATTTTTGGGTTAAAGATAGAATATTATGCATAATGAGAGTGCCAATGGCTTGACCCTTCATTTAGTGTTTCAGCATTGTTGTTCCAAAGTTATTAGTAAGCTAAGTCTTGAACTATGACTTTTTGTGTGGTAACAAGACATACGTCCCACACAAAATATCCTAGTACTCTGCCATGAGCTTTTAAGCTAACACATTATGGCCTTGTGCTTGATCCCAGCTATCATGAGGAATATAGAGAATTAGCCCAATTCTCAAAGGAAGCGGCCCCACTTTCATGCTCAATTAGGTGTATCTATCAAGGATGCTATCGTAACTCTAACATCTCACGCATAAGAGCTATAGATCACATTAAGAGTTTTTTAATACAAAACTCATCCTACATAATGTTACGAGATACATGCACTTGCATCATAGGGAGGGACAAGAGCAATTGTACTCAAAATTTAGTGCATGTTATACAAATTACTCTATGATTCGTTCTTCCTTTTGAACATAGTTCTTGGGATCTCCAATCCCTAGGTAGGGTATCCTCATGGGTAATTTATTTTCTCTGGGCTTTAGTCTTATCCCCCTCAATGTACATCTAGACTTTCAACTCTAAATAGAGATTTCATCATTTCATTTATATAAAAGCTCAAAAGTCTAGGGAAGCAGCACTTATTTTATATAACATAATTATAATAAAATAGTGCTGATATAAGATAGATTCATCTTTTTCAACTTTTTTTAACAATTTAAATGTAAGCTATTTGCTTCTTCACTAGCTTAAGCTTAATTAGCTTTTTGATAGTATTATCATATACATGGCCAGTGATAATCACATTCTTTTTTTTTTTCCATCAGTATATATTCAATATAGTAGCATGCTTTAATGTATGTATTTCTAGTATAGTAGAAACCATTTTATACATGATATATCATTTTTTTTTTTTTTTACATTACTCTTGCTCTTGGTGGTTACTTAAGCACAAAATTTATACAACTAAAAATTGTTTTCCACCATTTCTCAACTCATAAATATATGGCAAGAGATGTAGATTCATTAGCATCTACAGAAGGTTAGTAGTCTCTAACTACTAGGAACTACATTTAGGAACAAAAGAATTTCCATAATTTCACAAGCATAAGGGACTAAATATTTTTGTCAAAACTTTGGCATCATTATACAACAATTGTATAATATTTCTATTCATTCTCATTTAACTTTTGGCACAAATACAAGTGTCTACTTTATACAAGGGCATCATTGTATCTTTATTATTTATAAAATAGGAATACCAACTTGAAAATGACACCATTGTTCTTACTTAACAATAGGAGTACCCTTATAGCATAAACTTTTTCGCACTTAAGGTCCGTTTGGATAGAACTTATTTTTGCTGAAAATTGAAAACTAAAAATACTGTAGCAAAATAATTTTTAAATATATGAATAATGCCGTGTGACCTATTTTTAATGAAAAAATGACTGAAAAGTGAAGTTTGTGGTACCTGTGAACAGTGCATGAGTGCACTGTTCACAAGAGAATAGTCAAAAGTTGCGGCTTGCACACAAAAAAAAAAAAAAAAAAAAAAAACACCCAAGTGCTAAACGCAAACGCCAATAAGTCAAATCCAAACGAGCAATTAGACAAAAAATTATTTTTATCTCAATTCTTAATATAATTCACATAGTTGAAATTTATCATCAACTATTTTATGAGTCCCAAATAATATTTCTCAAAATACTTTTTTTTTTTTTCTCGCATTCCTCAATTTCAATACCCCACTATTTGAGAAAATTTGAAGATAAGGTACCTTATAAAATCTCAATTTCCAACATAAAAATTTAAAGGTACTTGAACTTTTCTCAAAATAATTTTCATGAAAATAAAAGCATCATATTTGTGGGTTTCATAAAAGTTTATGAGATTTTTCACATCCTCAAAAAATAACCCATCAAATATATTTTGTATGAGATGCAACAGTATATCTCAATGCTATGGCTCACTAATTTTCCAATGGAAATAATAATAATATTTATTAACTGACCAAGACCTTTTTGTACAGCAAGCATCTCGCGAAAACACCAAAGTACGTCAACGTGCTAAGGGCTATTAGGGACAGCACGTTCTTCATTTTTTTTTTTTTTTTTTTTTTTTTTTTTTTTTGAGAATCGGGGACAGCACTTTCAAATTAATATTAGAGCATTAGCATCAGCAGATGCTAATGCCATATCTACAAGCATTTTAGCATAAATGCATCAAATAACTCCTGCATCAGAAAATGTTAAACGGAAGTATTGGAAAAATATTTAGAATTGTGCTACAGTACAATTCAACCTTTAGAATTGTACTGTAGCACAATTCTAAAAGTTATAATATTTTTTTATTCCCCCTTTTCTGACTTTCTCTTCTCTCTCACTTTGTTTCTCTTTTCATTCCTCTCTCCACAACTCTCCCTCATCACATCTCTCTCTCCACAACGGTTTCTCTTTCTCTCATCACATCTCTCTCTCACGGTGGGCTATTCTGGCGGGGTCGTGGGTCCGGCGTGGAGGTGAGATTGGGAAGTCAGATCGGCGTGGTATGGTGGCCATTTCTGGGTACGTTTTCTGGGTTCATGGATATATTCTGGCGTGGGTCGCAGGTCCGGCGTGGAGGTGAGACCGGGAAGTCAGATCGGCGTGGGTTTATTCTGGCGTGGGTCGTGGGTCCGGCATGGAGGTGAGACCGGGAAGTCAGATCGGCGTGGTATGGTGGCGATTTCTGGGTATTTTTGGGTACGTTTTCTGGGTTAATGGGTATGCGGCGGCTTGGTATGATGGTTTGCGGCGGAGTGTTCATGGGTTTCCGGTATGGTTTGCAGCGGCGAGATCGGTTTGTAGCTGGGTTTGTGTAAATTTTGACTTGATTTTTTTTTGTGGGTCATCTTTTGGATTCGGAATTTGCTATTTTTTTGATTTGATTTTGGGATGAATTTTTTTTGTGGGTTCATGGTGGTGGAGTTAGGGGTTGCCGTGGCCGTGGCTGTGGTTGTTGATGGGTTGAGGTGCTGATGGGTTGAGGTGCCGTGGCTGTGGTTTTTGAGGGGTTGAGGTGCTAATGGGTTTTTGGTGCCGTGGCTATGGTTGTTGATGGGTTGATCGGCGGCGTGGGTTTTTGATCGGTGGCTTGAGTTGATCGGTGGCTTGGGTTTTTGGTGCCGTGCCTGTGGTTGTTGATGGCTTGTGTGTTGCTAGAGGTTGAGGGAGAAGCAGAGGAAAGAAAAAAAAAAAAAAAAAGACCGTTGGAAAGCCCAGGAAATAGGAGGCTGAAAAAAATTACAGTTGAAAGAAATAATAAAGAAAGTTTAAAAGAATAATATTTTAATAAAAATAGAGTTTTGGGATGTGGAGGTATTGTAAAATTGGATGGTATAATAGAATTGTGGGATTTTAGAATTGTAAAATAGGATAGCATTAGCATTTTCCAATGCTAATGCTCTTAGGAATTTAGGACCGGCTGAATAATGATGCAGTTGATTCAATTGTTTAAAGCCTTCAAATAAAAAGAATGCCCCCACTTGAAAAAAAAAATATATATATATATATATATATATTATATATGTGTAATATTTATTTATATTTTTTAATTACAAAAAAAAATAATTTAGTCTTTTTATTGATTAATAAAATACATTAAAAATGTCTCATTATATCTTAAAATACAAAAAATTAAAAAGAAAAAAAAATAAAAATAGTCAAACTTCAGCTAACAAAATAAAATTTTATGAGATAAATTCATTAACTCATTCATAAAGTATGCTAAAATTAAAATTAATACTACAAATTTATTAAAAATACAACATAATTATTTTGAAATATACTAAAACAGAGATTATAAATTTTTTTTTTTTTAAATCTCTCATTTTTCTGCTTCTGTATCTATATTCTTTCGTCTCTTTGCTTCGTCTTGTTTCTTTTTATAAGCTCAATCTTTCATTTAAAGTTATATTTTTTAATCTATTTGTTTGATAGGACACAGACAAACCGCTGAGTCTTTGATTCTTGATCTTTTTCTATAAGTTCAATCATTCATTTTAAGTTATATTTTTTAATATACGTGATTGGTAGGACAAGAACAACACGCTGAGTTTGCTCTTACTCTTTCAGAATCTGCTCACGCTCCACAGCAATGATGCCACTGCACAGTGACAATACACACTGCACAAAGCCTGATACTTTGATAAAATGAGAGGACTTAGCACTGCACAGCACAGTGCGGTTGTTGAATAAATAATATTTTATAATCTAAAAAAAAAAGTGGAAAACAATTTTAGGCCCCACCAACACAGCTACAAACGCCACCCACTGGCCACACCCAATGTATACCCACTTAAATTAATATATATATATATATATATTTTTATGCAAGTTTTTACTTTATTAATTATTATTAATTATCATACTAATTAATAATTTAATATATATTATATTAACTCATTTATTTTTTAGTAACTAATTTATTGACCAAACTTCATCTTAGTGTTCAAGTCTCTCTGTCTCTAGAGAGAGCTTTCTCTCTTCTCTCAGACAGTAGAAGTGTTCTGTCCCTTCTAACAAAGGAGAGTTTGTATCTCTAAGGTAACAAGGTTACCTTCAGAGCTAGTGAGGTTTTGTTTATTTTGGAGTTTTAGGAAAACACAGTCAGTTTGCATATTACTTATCATGGATATGGAGAACTTAGATGGAGAATGGAGTCAATTTATTCTATCCGAGAGGGAGAACACAAGCTTTGTACTTCAAAGAGACCAACAATCAGGTGAGTTCATCCTAGCAGCACAGTTACTAACGCCACGATTCCTTGACATGGAAGCCAAGGCAAGAATTTCAAAACAATTATGGAGGTCCACGAATGGTTTTAGGATATGCAATCATAAGGAGCATCAAGTGTTATTTGCCTTGGATAATCTGGGTGATGTAGGAAAGTGTTATTATGAGCGTTTGAAGCCTAGAACCTGTGTTGAGTTTCATGGTGTTCATCAGCAGTCAAGCCCAATGGTGAGGGCAGGTGAGGGAGGAGGTTCGGTGGTGGCGCAACCAGCAGAGAGGGTGACAGAAAGATGCATTGATGGCGAGGCATTAAAGAGCATTGATGGAATTAAAGAGGGTGAAGTGCTGAACAATAATTGTGGGAACATGGAAGGAACGTTACAACCAAATCAGGGAAACCAATTAATCTCGGATTTTGACAGGGCATTGAATGAGTTTGAAACCAAAAAGAATTCTATCCATATTGGTAACCTTTCAACCCTTCCTTTTACGGAATCAAGTCCACATGCACCCATGGCAACGAGTAAAGGCATTGATGGCATGACAGAGGAGGATATTAATGTGGCTGATATGTTACAAGATGTTTCAGTGGTTGAGCCGAATATGGAGTCTATCCCAATCATTATTATTCCTATTAATGCTTCTAACATTATGGAGGAGGGTTATGGCGCCATAAAGTCTATTCCAAATCAGATGCCAACGTCAAAATTGTTTGAAATTCCAATAAATGGGCTTCATGAGGGTGTAACGGGATTTAATTAAATTAACCTACGGGTTTTGCAAGATGCTTGGTCTGCACAAGCATCTTATGTACATTCAATTCCTCCAAAACCTCCAGACCGTGGCAACCTTGCTTATCAACACACAGAGTGGACTCCTCCACTCAATCACATGTTCAAGGTTAACTTAGACACAGCTATTTTTAGAAAGAAGCAAAAGGCAAGTGTTGAGGTAATTATAAGGGATGAGCATGGCAGGGTTATTGCATCCATGGCAGATAGTATATCTCTGCCCTTTTTTGTTGATGCAGTGGAGGCTTTTGCAGCCAAGGAAGCACTTAAGTTCGCTCAAGTGCATGGTCTATCAGCCATTGTTCTCGAAGGTGACTTTAAGCGCACTATTGATTCTCTGTGGTGCGAGGACGTATCCCTTGCAGCCATTGGACACCTCATAGATGAAGCAAAAATGTCTGGTATTGGAGTGGGAATACGGGAGAGTAATGGAGCTATTTTGGCTTCTTTCTCACAAAAAATCCCTCTAGCATACGAGGCTGAAGTGATTGAGTCACTGGCAGCCCTCAATGCATTATCATTTGCATTTGAGTTAGGATTTCGCAGTATTATCCTTAAAGGTGATTCTCTTAGACTGACTCAAGATTTGAAGTCAGAAGAGCGTAGCTTATCACCAACGGGTTTGCTGTTTGAAGATGTGAAAATGTTTGCTAACAATTTTGTAAGATTGTTGTATTCTTACATTAAGAGAAACAATAATGGGGTTGCTCATAGTCTGGCTAAAAATGCATTATGCATACCAAATTTTCAAGTATGGATGGAAGATGTCCCATCACATATTGTTTCGATTTTACAATTGGATGTAGTTGAATTTCATTAATAAAATCCATTAGTTTCTTTCTCAAAAAAAAAAGTAATAAATAAATAAAAAATAAATTTTAAATAAAAATATAAAAAATTAATTAATATTATTTAATTACTATTTAAATATAAAAAAAATTCTACTTAAATTTTTCTTCTAAACTCCAAATGAGGCGGCACTGACTAAAATACTGTGGGCATGATCTCACTGCCTCCTTGTGTACAATTTGTAAAGGCCAGCACATGAGAATGAGAATAACATCAACACAAAATCTGTATAATCAAGCTATATTTAAGAAGGCTATAGGCAAAATGTTGATGCCAAAATAGTTATCCTCACTGATAATTTTGAGTCAACATAATTATATTGGTGTCTCTAGCTATTAAATCCGACTCAAATTTTTCTCAAAAAAAAAAAATCCGACTCAAATTTTTTTTTTTTTTTTTTTTTGAGAAACAAATCCGACTCAAAATTATATCTTACACAAATATCAGATTGAAACAGTAACCTTCACTGAATTAAAAATTGACGTAAATTAGGCCAAAGAATGATGTCATTCATTGCATACCATTTTTTTCCACATCTTTAACAATACTATTAAATTGTCCACTTCACACGCAGATCAATATTGCTCTTACACCTCATTGTACGGTCATAAAAACTAACAATACAGAGAATTGTGCAATCCCAAAACGGTAGAGCAATTTTCTAAAATTAAAAATTATTGCAATTGCACCTTAAATTCTATAGCATCCCAATCAATATGCAGTTACGCACACATGAGCATAATAGGAACATATTGACATATATAACTCATTTCATATATTAGACTTAATACATCATATCTTATGCTCATCGGCAATACATTGGTCAAATACTCAATATATATATATATATATATATATCATGCGAATTCAAATAAAAATCTGGAAGCATATTTTTAGCATATTTTTATTTAATTATTCATAGACAAGAAATATATATATATATATATATATATATATATATAGTGAGTTCTCCAATTTATCAAATTTATATATATAACAAGAATATGTTGGGTTACACGTGTCAGTGAAGTCCCACATTGAATAAAGATGAGAACAATGAGTAGTTAATATAACATAATTGAACACATACCCATTGAGTTTAGGCCTTTTGGGTAAAAGTGTGTTTCTATATGTTATATGAATTACTCAAGGAAGCTCCCTAAGGTGTTTATCTCCCCTACAAGTGGTATTAGAGCCCATGGTGGTGTGCGGCGAAAGTGGTGAGATGTTCATGGTCCCTACCCAGCGGGGACAGAGAAAGTCTAAACGGCTAGCACACAAAGATCCTGGAATATTGCTAATGGTGCTAAATAATAGTATGATGCGAGATTCTCATGGACATGGACGTGTGGAGTTCCCATGGATGTACGTGCAGGGTTGATACCTGGTTCCCATGGATGACGTACGAGAGACACATGGATGACGCGTTGATGAAGTGAAAAGCCCATTAGTCAAGGGGGAGTGAGTAGGACTTGTTCACTCACACGTGAGGGAGAGATTGTTGGGTTACACGTGTGAGTGAAGTCCCACATTGAATAAATATGAGAATAATGAGTAGTTAATATAACATAATTGAGCACATACCTATTAAGCTTAGGCCTTCTAGGTAAAAGTGTGTTTCTATATGTTATATTAATTACTCAAGGAAGTTCCCCAAGGTGTTTATCTCCCCTACAGAACATATATACTCACATCATATTTACCATAAACATTGGTTCGTCTCAAATTGTTGTTCCTAAGAACAATAATTAATAAAATAGATTTAATTTCATAACATTCAACATATCATATAAATGATTAAAATTCACATAAATTAGAATTTACTATAAAATTAGAGAACAATAAAGAAATATTTCCATGATGATGCTTCAAATTAATAACATAACAATAGAAGCAATTACTGTCAATTCATATATGTTTTTAGATGGCGGATTTAAAGTATGGACTATGCAACTGTCTTGAGATGATACACTCATCTACGGGGTTTTCGGTATAGTAGACTAAAACATTGTGCGTGCCTCCCCCGAGATACAACAACCCAACCACCTTCATTGATTATCCTTACAAACCTACACCACTTAAATGATCTGTAGCTCTCAAGAGTACATTTCTTTTACCCAAAAATATAGTATATACAAGGATATATTATTTTTATAAAACTAGGATTTTGACTTAGCAAATATGTAAAGAGTTTTATCTTTTACATGAAAATAATGCCCATGAGAATAATGGTTTTCTCTCTCACATATGGCCGGATATAGAATACTATTTAAAAGTAAAGAATCCATGCCAAATTAAAATACATTTAACGAGATAAATGTTAGAAATAAATTCTCATATTTATTACTTTGATTCTTTGGCTATTGTAAGAAAGAAACGAAAAATTATTGAATATTTCAATAGTACCATAAATGCATACTCCCTCTTTTCACATAAATCGTGGGTTCTACCATAAATTTAATTAGTGAGACTCACAGTTATGTGAGAATAGTGAGTACGCATTTATGATACTTCGGGAATACTCAATAATTACCCGAAAGAAACATATCAAATTAGCAATTTTGAAAAAGTTTACTTAATAAGGAATTACATCAGGTGCACCAAAATTTGGAAAGGTTTGCTAATCATTATGCATTAATTTGGTCAACTCAAAATAGGAAAGACATCAAAGAAAGAAACTGATTTCTATTAACACACTTAAATCAACATTTAAAAATAATATTGTAATCTTTATAAAAATATTCCAACAATTTCAACATATGGCGTCACTCTTGATGATAAGATTATTCTAAACTTCATGACACTGTCACTATCACAATATGGTGTTAGTCCAACTTTATAACATTGAAACATTCAAAAATATCTATGTCAAAATACATGTGTAGTTTCTCAAAAAAAAAAAAAAAAAATGCATGTGTATGAAAACTATATTGCTTTTTTGCACTAATATAAATTTTTGTTACAACTTAATAACTTCATTACATTTGATTCAGGAAAGGAATAAAAAGGGAAAAAAAATCAATACACAAGAAAATTCCTTTTAAACTTACATATTTAGCAGTACTATGCCTTACTAGTACTCTAATAATTTCCGATTTTTTTATTAGAGCATTCCCATCAAGGCTTTCAAAAAATTTAGCATTTACCACTTCAAAACCTATATTTATAACATATAACACCTCACTTTACAATACCTCTTGCATCAAAACTTCTAATTTTTTAACACTTCATTTAAATATTATTTTTTTATTATTTTTTTATTATTTCTCACTCACCCTCTGTCTCTGTCTCTCTCTCCCACTGCCTTTCTGTCTTTCTCAACCAGGTGAAGGTTCTCAAAACCTCCATGTCCTGAGCTTTTTAAGCTCATCGTCGATAAACCACGGCCACAGACACCGCCACCAGCCACAGCCACAGACACCGCCACCAGCCACAACCTCAACTCCCAACCACCAAAAAAAAAAAAAAAAAAAATCCACGGCACAAACACTAGCGAAAACCCACCACAAAACCGCCACAAAACCCACCACCCCACCACCCCAGCAACCCCGATCCTCACCTCAACCCCGATCCCCGATCCTCACCTCAACCTCGATCCCCAATCCTCACCTCAACCTCTATCCTCAACCCCGATCTTCAACCCACGGCCTCAACGAACCCAACCCACGGTCTCAACCAACCCCAACCACCGTCGGACCCATCATCGTCGGACCCAGACCCACATGCAGCCATTGAAACCCATCAACCTCGATCTTCAACCCACGGCCTCAACCAACTCAACCCACGGTCTCAACCAACCCCAACCACCGTCGGACCCATCATCGTCGGACCCAGACCCACATGCAGTCATTGAAACCCATTAGACCCACTAGAGGGAGAATCTGAGAAAGAGAGATGAGAGAGGACGAGAATGAGAGAGGGAGAGTGAGACTGATAGTGATCTAAAGAGAGAGAAAGACAAAATATTAAAAAAAGATAGCAGAGAGCTACAGTGCGCTCTCAAAAATAAGAGCGCACTGTAGCAGTATTGTAAAATTTTTACAATATGCCAGCTTTGATGGAGGGCGTATTTTGGGGTTCAGCTGCTAAAAAATAAGATTTTTAGCATTTAGAACCCTTAATGAGAATGCTCTTACTTCACTTCTTTTTTTTCTTTTTGCTTTTTTTTGATTTGGTTGTTGAAACCTTTTACATTTGAAGTGAAACCTTATGATTCGATGGAAAGTTCAAGACCATGACCATGATCATGGTCTGTTTGAATACCTCTTATTTTATTGAAAATTAAAAATTAAAAATACTATAATAAAATTATTTTTAAATGTCTAAATAGTACCGTAAGATCTATTTATAATGAAAGTTTTGTTAAAAAAAAAGTTTGTATGTTGTGTAAACAATGCACGAGGCCTGCTGAAAAATCAGATTCAGCCACAAAAAAAGCGCTTGGTTAAAAAAAAAAAAAAAAAAAAAAAACACACACACAAACGCAGACGTGGTTTCAGTGTGATCCAAACGGGTACTTACGCACTAGCAACCACTGCTATTTTATTTATCTTTGGCGTCAAACAGAAACACATCCAAAGATTTTAAAGGGAGATTGAGATGCTAGGATTTAGGAAAGCACATGCAAGAAATTCAGGATCATTCTCCAATATAGCCATTTCTTTCTCATCCAGGGTCACCCATGCCTCAGTCCCATCACCCCATGGGGTTTCACTGAATATTATTAAATTTCTAAATGCAGGACCAACTTTCCCCATGATACCAACCCAAAATGGCTTCCCCCAACCAAAATCAATATTGTTAAGAAACCTAAGCCAGCATGTAACTGCACAAACATCTGGTTTTGGTTCTGCAGAAAACATATCTTCTAATTGGTCAAAGAAATTGGAGAAAGCCAAAAAACCTTCATCTCCTTGCAAACTTTCCGCACTATCGCTATCAAAACCTTCGATGGATTCGTTTACAAGGCCCACCAATTCATGCAATTCTTTCTCTTCCATAGCCAAATCAGCTGCAGCGGGTGCCCACCAAAATATATTTCCGGTAGAAGCATCTGACAAGTGTGGCTTCATTCGTGTCCTCAAGTTCACTGCTTGGACCAGTATGTTCATGGATTTATTTTTCGGCCCAACTGATTTGGCTTTAGAAGCTGCCATGCAGTGTTTCCAAATGAAACATGTCAATGCCTCAGTGCGTGTTGGTTTTGGAACTAGTTCGCTTTTCGCTTTGGACCTTAGAGTGGCTATTGCTTTTTCATGGGACACAAACCTTCTCGTAACATAATCACCATCTTGGAACCACAAGTTTTCCATTGTAGTTATATACTTTTGTGGAAGTGAATCTCTTGGTGGAAACATGATTGATCCCTCAGAAAAATTTGGATGTATAACTTTTTCTGGAGATCTAGTAAAGGTGGCAGCCCAAGAATGAAGGAAAAATACTCGCAGTTGTTGCATCTGCAATCTTATGCGAGCAGCTCAACCCGATTGCTATTCCACCACAATCAAAGAGGTTCAATTGAACAGCCATTTGACCTATAGTAGTATTTGTTTCCTTGCAAAAGGCATGGTACGGAACATATAGACTCAATGAGTCTGTTTCTAGGTACTTAAGGAACTCAGACAAGGAACAATTAACACGAGCTTCCAGAAAGGGAACACCCGTGTCAAATTCATGGATGAAAAGGTTGTCTTTTATGTTCCCAGAAAATGGGTAAAAGATATTGACGGTGTCTGATAAGGAACTCTTAAGCTGTGCAATAATTTGGGACATGCCGAGATTGAGATTGGTAATGGGGTAGAAGAAGACTGTGGGAACATAAGTTGCAGGAGTGACCTGATCCAAGAGGGTGAGTTTGTAGGGTTTCAGATGGTGCAATGTTAGTGAAGATGGTTTGATAGTTTCTTTTGAAATGATAGTGACCTCAACCTTCATCATATTGGCACACGAATTACTTTGAGTAATCTCTTTTCTTATTTGCAAAAGATCACGTTGCCTCAGTAGTTCGTGGTCCTAAATGTGTTGCTAAGAGCTTTCCTTTTATAAGCATCTTGCTAAATGAAGCTCTTACGGAATAATAATGCTATCCTTATATTAATATAACCATACAACTTCTTATTAATTTTTATCTAAATCTATTATCATATTTTTTTATTTACTAAATAACTACTTATCATCTTTTTTAAATTTTTTATAAAAATATTTATATTTGTAGCATTAATCAGAGTAGAAACCAAGACTTTGAGAAGGGGTTTACTTGTACAAGGAACTTTCTTAAATGCTGGTGGTTGAAGCAATCAATAACCCAGCCATTATCTCATAGATTGAGAACGGTTTGAATTTTTCCAAGGAGGCCATTGGTTTCAGATGTTGATTTTTCTTTTGTTTTCTTTGTATATTATGCAAAAAGACTATAAAAGCTCTTTTAAAAGTTTGGGTAATAGTCATTTTACACCTTTATCTTTTATTCTTGTCATTTTAATCTTGCAAATTTACATTTCTTGCTATCATTAGTCCTTCCGTCCATTTGTGAACAAATTTCCTAAAATTTTTGCTTTTATCCCCAATTTTTTATTCTAAAAATTTTACTTTTATTTCTCAAAAGAATGCATTATGCTAAAAAAAAAAATTCAGAATTTATTATATAACAAATTCAAATCCATTTGCGGTGGCATTACCAAGTATAACCTAATTAAATTTTCAAAAAATATTCAATACCATCCAACACCAACAAACACGAAACCATTAGTGTGGACAAGTACACTGACAGTGATAACTCCAAAAAGTACGGCGAAGAATCCAAAGCATAAGCAACATGCTCAGGGGAAATTATTGTGTACTCCCGGAGTACCATAAATGCGTGCTCCCTCCTCTCACATGAATGGTGGGTCCCACTAATTAAATTCATGGTGAGACCCACCATTCATGTGAGAGGAGGGAGCACGCATTTATGGTACTCCGGGAGTACCTAATAATTTTTCCATGCTCAGAGAGTCATTGCACTATAATAAATGCAGCAATTATTAATAAGATATTTTAAGAAATTATTTTATTATTTTTAATATTTTCATAAAAAAATTTTAAAAAATATATACTAAACCAATATTTTTAAGAGCATCTACAGCAGCTATAATATAATTTATGACATTTTGTCATACTAAAAATCTACTTTATTATTTTACCACATCATTTTATAATATCCTATTTATCAGTTGTTTTATCATTCAATTCTATACATTAAAATAATATTTACTACACATTAAAATAATATATTACGTCCTTCCTATCATCACCATCAACAACAACAACCCACACCCGCTGATCAATCGCCGCAGCCCACAACCACCGGCCACCCCCACAGATCAACCACCAACCACCAATATCAGCCACTGCTACCACCAAAAAAAAAAAAAAAAAAACTCAAACAAACACTACACAGCCACAAATCTCAAACCCACAACCCACAACCCAATCTGAGACCATCCCAAATTTCATACCCATCCCAAATCTCACACCCACAACCCGATCAACCTACCACCATCAACCAAAATCAATCAACCAATAACAATCAAAACAACAAACCACCAAAAGAGAGAGAGAGAGAGAGAGATCAGTGAGATCGGAGAGCGATGACGATGACGATGGCCCTTCTTATCTTGGACGTCGACGATGACGATGGCTCATGCGCCCCTCACAGCGAACTCGCAAGGCTCAGCGATGACGATGGCTCGTGCGCCATGGGCGGCAAACTTGTCGCCCATGCCGCTTACGCCTCCGGTGATAATGGTCACCGTCAAACTGATCTTTAATTAAAAGGAAAAGAGAGAACAGAGGGAATCGGGTTGAGAAGAGAGGGAACCGGTGAGAGAGAAGAGAAAAGAATAAAGTGAAGAGAGAGGAGAGAGAAAAGAGAATAAAAAATGATTAAAACTTATACTATCTGATTCCGTACCGTTGTAAATTTGCAACGGTACTGTAGTCATGTTGTATAATTTTTGAGATTTGGCACATCTCATAAAACTCCATTTTTGTGTTTGGTGTGGCAAATGTGCCAAATATTTGACATTTGGCACATTTGCCACACCTGCTATGGATGCTCTAAGGCACTATTAATTTTTTCCCTCATAAAATTGGTTCATGCAACATCTTTGTTGAATTATTGTTGACTAATAAATCAAGGTCAAATCTGGTAGTTAAATGAACACACTTATCCAAAAGAAAAACCAATAGTAGCAATCTCTAGTTGTTGTCAATTGTCGGCTCAAATGGTCAAATATCACTGTTAGGCAAAATATTTGGCAATCTATCACTATTTTGAAAATATATATGGATGTATCACTCTTTTGAAACTCGAGTTTGTGAAACTCAAGTTTGTTGTGTAACTTAAATTCCCAAGAACTCGAGTTATCTGAAAAAATAGTTTTCAAATTTGTCGTGCTATTTTTCATGAAACTTGAGTTACACAACAAACTCGAGTTTCACAAACTCAAGTTTTAAAAAAGTGGTAAATCTCTAATTATTTTGCAAGTAGTGGTAGATCTCCAAATAATTCTGTCAAATATAGTATTTGGTCATTTTGGCCATCAATTGTCACCAAGATTGAGAAGCATCCCGCTTGAAATAAAACTAGCTCATATGTCACAAATATATCCAAAAGAAAAGGCAATGGTAGCAAGCTCCAATTGTTGTCATGTAACATTAAAAAGGAGAAGGGTAAATTGTAAATTACACCCCTAAAATTTTGGGGTGCCTGGATTTTACATCCTAAAATTTGTATATTTGGATTTTATCCCTGACGTTTTGTGGTGTTTGGATTTTACACCCTAATATTTCAGAATTTGGATTTTACCTCTTAAAATTTAGGAGTGTTTGGATTTTACATTTTCAAAATTTGAAATTTCAGGGTAGAAAATCCAAATAGCTCCAAATTTTAGGGAGTAAAATCCAAACACCTCTAAAATTTAGGGGGTAAAATTTAAATTTTAAAATGTTAATGTGTAAAATTCAAACACCCTTAAACAATGGGTAAAATTCAAATTCTGAAATTTTATGGTGTAAAATCTAAACACTCTCAAACTTTAAAAGTGTAATTTACAAATTAGCAAAGGATAAATATTACTTGAAACTTCTTGTTATTTGAACCCAATAAAATTAGCAATAAGAGGTGACGGCAGATTAGAGGTTCGGACTAGATTGATCCATCTATATGAAATTTTATGACGTGGTAGATTAATAATTTTTTTATCCAAAAATATAAAATATAGTAGGAAAAAAAAAATTCCAAAGAAGAAAGAAGAAGTTGACCCAGTAATTAAGTGCTTAGAAAAATTAGCAAAAGTATTTAGAAAGTCTGTCGCTAAAAATGAAAAAAAAAAATTACTTTTTTTTTTCTCTCTCTTAACCCCCCCCCCCCCTCCTTTCTTTTATTTTTTATTTTTTTATTTTTTTTTTCCTCTCTTACCACTCTTACCCCTTGTTTGGCCAGACATGAAGCCTAATATATCTAAAATGTGAAAAATCTATTTCATTTTATACTCATATTTAAGGGGAATTATAAATGATTTTTTTTTCTTTGACTATTCTTGCAAATCTTTTTTTTTTTTTTTTTCTTTGAGAGTCTCTATTCTTGCAAATCAAATGCAGTAAAGTAGCCCATATATATATTAGTGACATACATATAAGGCGCTCTCATCAATCTTGAAAACAGCTATTTGGCAGCAACTATGGTGGTTGTGTTTTTAAGCCATTCCTTATAAATATATTCATAATATATCACTAGCCTCTAAGCACAGTAAGCTCTTTTATTTTTATTTTTTCTAAAGGTTAATAATTTTTACTCATTATAATTTGTGATTGTTCCATTCTTTAATCACAAAAATACTTAGAGATATGATGAGATTTATACGGAAAAATTATTTCACACACAAACACATAAATCTCATCACACCTCTGGATATTTTTGTGATTGAAGAATGAAACAATTGCAAATTAAGATGAATGAAAATTAATAAACAGGGGAAAAAAATAGAAGAGCCTCTAGTCTTTTTTTTTTTTTTTTTTTTTTAAGGCTAATACTTTTTTTCTTTTTAATTTTAATTTGCAATTGCTGCATTTTTTCATTCATTAAAAAACATAGGAGAGTGATGAGATGTGGTGTTTTAGGATGCAAAATTCATACGTTTTGCATTTATGAACAGAGATGGGAATGCTTTAACGCAAAAATTAATCTCCTTTATTTTGATCCACCATTATTCAAAGCAACGGTTGGTAAGTTTTTTGGTTGCTTACAACCTCAAGTTTGTTTTGTAATAATACATACCAAAAATATAATCATAATCATTATTCACCAAGGTTGAGCATATTTATTTTGATGTAAAGACTATTGATTCACAAAATAAAACAAACAAACAAAATATATATGAATTTTTGAGATTCTATTGTATAGGTTTTTTACATAATAAGTGAAGGACTTGCTAAGTGCATTACTACTCAAGCACCTATATCCATTTTTCAACCACCCCCATTAACCAAAAAGAAGAAAAGAAGATGTGTATTTGACGGTCTTTGATCATTTGGTGGAGCGAAACCCAAACCACCCTTCTTAATCTACTGAATCAACCTGCAAATAAGTTAAAATTTGAGTTATTAATGGTACTATTTTGGTTGGTGGAAAAAAAATCCTCAACAATTAACTAATAACTAGCCTTTACGTACGCGCTCACGCATGTACTTAAAGGCTTTATTATTATTTTTTTTCTCTAAAGTGTTAAGGACATATTTTATGTAGTTGGCTTAACCTTTGACAAAACGTACTTTACTTGTATTTAGGTAGATCTAGGATGTGTTTAATATTTCAAGGAACATGTTGTTCAAGTCTAGTATTAAAGCCATGAAGATTGGACCAAGAAACATGTGAAGAAAAGGTGTTCATTAAAACTGGACAGATAGCTTGACACCTGTGGACAGATAGCTCGACAGCTGCTTGACACCTTCTTGACAGCTAGCTATCTATCGAGCTCTTAAGGTGTTTTCTTATTGCAATCTCAACACCTTCTCGACAGCTGGTGGATCAATCGAGAAAGCTCCTATCCCCTCGACAGCTTCTCAACACCTAGCTATCTATCGAGGTTTAAATCTCGACACCTCCCGATCGATCGAGGTATCTATCGAGGTTACGGGAATTCAGATTTTCAGATCTGATTTTTGGGCCAGGTTTATGTATTTGTGTAGGGTTTCTTTTCTCACAACCCTAAACCTATATAAGGCTTATTTTAGATGCCGTCACAAAAGAGAATACAAGGAGAACATAAGCAAAAGGTGACCAATGCCTTATTCTCTCTGAAAGAAGCTACTGCGTCTTTTGTGCCTTAGGGTTTTGTAACCAAGTGCTTCTTGATCTTCATTCTTGATGAAGTGAAGAACTTTGCAGCCAACATCTTCTTTTAGCTGGTGATTTAAGTCGCGTACTGGGATCCGTGCAATTGCTTAGCCATGTACTGGGATTTGTGTATCAACAAAAATGATGGCATTCATATATTAAAGAGTTCAGAGATTCTGAAGCGGTAGAAGGTTTCTGCTGTGAGTTCATCTACGGGGATTGTAGAGTCTAGGGACAAAGGTTTTGTACAATATCTGAAACTTCTCTTTTCTATAGTGGATTACTTTTTGGGAAGGTTTCTCCCCAGGTTTTTTACTGTGAAACTGGTTAGTTTTATTGGTTTTTCTGGGTCATCATATCTTATCTTATTTACTTTTCTGCTGCATATTATTTTGACATGATATTGATGGTTTGTTTGTTTTAACAAGTTTTAATTAACATTAAATCTAATTAATAACTTGCGTTTAAAACTTGTTAATTCTATCAACTGGGGTCTAAATTTCCCAAACATAAAGGATAATTTTCATTTATCGTAATCTATGATTGTTTCATTCTTCAACCACAAAAATATCTACAGGTGTGATGAGATTTATGCAAAAAAATTATTTTATCCACAAACACATAAATCTCATCACACCTCTAGATATTTTTGTGATTGAAGAATGGAACAATTGTAAATTATGATGAATAAAAATTATTAACCTTTAGAAAAAAAGAATAGAAGAGCCTCTAAGCATGCATGTAAGCGTGTGCTTAGAGGCTAGTTTTTTTCTTTTTTTTTTTTAAAGGCCAACACTTTTTTTTAATCTTAATTTGGAATTGCTGCATTTTTTCATTCATTGAAAAACATAGGAGAGTGATGAGATGTGTTTTAGGATGCAAAATGCATACGTTTTGCATTTCTGAACGGGGATGGGAATGGTTTAACGCAAAAATCAATCTCCTTTATTTTGATATACCATTATTCAAAGCAATGGTTGGTAAGTTTTTTGGTTGCTTACAACCACAATTTTTTTTCCAATAAAACATACCAAAAATATAATCACAATCATTATTCACGAAGGGTGAGCGTATTTATTTTGATGTAAAGACTATTGAATCACAAAATAAAACATACAAAAAAAATCATATGAATCTTTGATATTCAACCGTATAAGTTCTTTACATAATTATAAGTGAAGGACTTGCTACATCCATTACTACTTAAGCACCTATATCCACTTTTCAACCACCCCATTAACCAAAAAGAAGTAGATGTGTGTCCAATGGTCTTTGATAATTTGGTGGAGCAAAACCCAAACCACCCTTTGTTGAGGACTCTTTTTTCACACCACATGGCATTACTTCATTGCCAACCCATGCCACATCAATATATTATTGATTTTTTGGGTAAATCTCTTTAAAGCCCAAAAAAACTTATATCTCATTCAACTACATGAATTGGGTTCACATGGCCCACAACATCTTCAACATCAATATATGGATTGGGCTCAAGCAATGAATCAAAACTCACGGCCCATATTACCTCTCTCATATTTATGGAAAGCGACTTCTCCAACAAAAGCCCATATTTACAAAATGACAACAAAGCCCAAGGTATGTCATCTCATCTTCAACTTATGATTCAAGCTCATGAGCCTCTTTGGGGAAACTTTGGGAGTTGTGGTTTGGAGAGCCAAAAGGTATGTTCAATAAAGTTCCAACAATTTAAAGTTGATAAAAGAAACATGTTGTTTGGCATGTCTTCTCCAACTCCCTGAAATCTGACGAGTCAGTATATAGCGGGTAACATATGGTAAGCCTCTCTTATCACATAGCACTTAAAATGAAAAAACTCCTAGTTACTTTTTTCCTAAAATTTAATATTCATCATACGACAAACACTCAAAAACTCTAGTCATCTAAATGCTAACAAAATAACTATTCATTCCATCTCCAGCTGTTGCTATACAAATTTGGAAATCTAATCATATTATTTCACATAAATTATATTACTATTTTCAGCTAAAATCCAACTCAAACACATGGCTAAATCTGATTCGCTATCTTCAATCTTCAAATATAAAATATTCATGATATCTTTAATATCCAGTTGCCATCTGCCATAATCAGACCAAATATTCCCCTACCAACTGCTTGAGTAGAGCATTAAATGCTCTTCTTGCTCACCAAGATTAAGTCATAACACAATAAGACCCTAACTAAATCTCTAAAACTTTATTAACTATCAATCAATCATCTTATTACTTACTAAAAATGTATTATAATAGAATCTTGGACCAAAAATATAAATACCTAAAAAATGAAATATTTGCAGCAGAACACTAGCAGTTGTGGCGCAACGGAAAGTATGCCCCGTCCGAGTGGACCATGGCAGAGAAAAGTGGAGTCGCCACCTAGATTAGGTTTAGGAACCATATTGGGCCTTTTGGGTGAATCACTTACATACATGGGTCAACATACCAGATTATGGGTTCAAAGTTTGGGTACGGCTTGGGAAGATGTTAGGTACCCAAGATCGCCCGGCTTGTGGGCCGGCCTCCATTATGTGTTGCTAGGCCATATTTAATTAAAGAATTTATTAAGAGAGCTCTAATCCTTAACTTAAACTTATGTTATCAACTTAAGTAATAATACACACAACATATTAAAGATCACAATATTTAAAGAAACAAATAAAACATAATCAAACGAAATAAATTACTGGATCATGGTTATCATAATAGGGGTTATCGTAGCCAAGTAAAGGATTAATCATTTCTCTTGAGAGGTTACTTTCATATGGCCACTGTTGTCTGTAAGCTTCTAGAGTGCTTGGCCCTATCTCAAATGAGGTTCCCAAATTAAGAGATTCTGACCTACTAAGAGCATTCTGACTACATGCCCATGTGGTGTCCATGTGTAAATGGAGGGAGTCATTTGGGTTAGTGAGCTAATGAATTTCTAGTGGGTGAAAGATTCTTTCTACTCAGATGTCCTTTTTTAAAATGAGCTTAGCAATCAGGGATCCTGTAGTAATTGTATGACCAAATCTTGGATGAACTGTGACAGGATACTTTTTCCAATCTCCATTATGAGCATCATTCTTCAGGATTTCAAACCAAAAATTTTTGAAAATATCTATTTTCACAGGGGAAAACAAGTTTATAAAATCCTGGTTCAAAATGAAGGCACAAGTAATACTCATTGAGTAAATACCACATGTAAAGATAATGTATGACAGTCCAGTTAGTTATCCAAAAGGCAAAAGGGGTTCTTTATGGTTGGTCTAAGTCAAGATAAATAGCAAGAAAGTGATTGTGGTATTCCTTAAGGTAATTATGGAGGACTTTGATGATTTTTTTGGATCTGGCTTCAAGGGTCAAGGTCTTTATTTGGTCTTTTAGATCTGAAGCAAGGCTTTTTATCATATTAAGGATATCATCAGGGGCTGAAGAGGACGAACCTGAGAATGAGGATGGATCTGTAACAGGATATACACACAATGGTGAAGGAATAACTATGGTGTTAATGGCTAGAGGCTTTCTGGAAAGTTAGTCAATGATCAAGTTATCTTTTCCTTTGATATGCTTGACTTGGAAGGACCATTGTGAAAATCAATTTGACCATTTGAGTAACTAAGGATGAGGGAGCATTTTCCATTTGAACTGAAGCATTTTTGGAAAAGAGGACATGTCCATTTCTACTAGAAAATTATGTCCAAGGAGATGACACTGGAATTTTTCAATTCCATGTTTTGCTGCAAGTATCTCCTTGAAAGTGGAATAATAATGAAGTTCTGAAGGCTTGAATGCACCACTTTTATATACACAAATGTTTCCTTTTTCATCAATTTCTTCAAAATTGGCTACTGCCCAGTACTCATCACTTGCATCTATTTGCAAAATTCGTTTGCCTGGTCCTGGAATCTGTAGCAAGGGAAGCTTTTCTGCTAATTTTTTCAATTGTTGGACTGCTTCTATGTTAATAGAAGTCCACTCTAAAGGGGTTTTCTTCAAGAGTTGAGCTAAACAATTCCTATATCTGGAGATCTTTGGGATGAAGTTAGACATGTAATTAACAATTCCAAGAAAATGT